>JAPYYV010006731.1:0-17509 GCA_030522625.1 Copidosoma aretas | reverse complement strand
CCCCCCTTGCATTTGCGCGAATACGGTAGTGTTAATCAAAGTCGGCGTGTCAAAGTTCAATGAGAAACGCCCGACTTTTTGGATTCTAACGTGGCAGGACGACGCGAGCCGGCGTCTCTCTGCTGCGGCGCGCCTCGCGAGCTTCCATTTTCTTTGCGGGCTCCGCTTCCTCGTGCGTGTCTCGTGTACCTGTCCCGTTGGAAAATCTAGCTCGTTTCACGTTTGTTTTTCCGCGTCGCCCTCGATCTCGAAAGTCACGCCCGGTGTCTAGTGCGCTTGTTGTCCAGGTTCACGAGGTTTCGTACGCTTCTTTCGCTCGGAGCCGCGGAATCGCGCGGTGTTATTGATTTTAGCCGCTGCTCGTGACTCGCGTGCCCCGAAGCGATCGTTGACCAACATTAAAATTCAATCGTGCTGTCGAGTAATCCGTGCTAAATACCAGACAGTCGTGAGTACCGGAGCACGCGATCCTTCCGGAAGATTATTCGCCACAGCCATGCCAACGAAGACCAAAACCTAAAATACGCGAAAACAACAACCCTTTGCGAAAACAACCCGCCGCTGCAGCTAGCCAGCACACACCGCTCCTTTGTCGCCGAACTTCCGGGTACAAGGATCCCCGGTGCAGCCTCGCAATTCGCATTAATGGCCCGACGTAGACGGAGAAGGAAGCGAGAGCGCGCGCGCGCGCGCGCAAGCGAGAGCCGGCTATATCGACCGTTGGACGCCGGGGCTGGGCGGGGCAGGGTGCGGTTGGTTGTCTCGCGTACAGATTCGAGCGGATACGTGAATGTGTGTAAAAACTTGCTCGCCGCCGCTGCTGTCGGTCGGTAATGTACTTACAAAATTGGTAACATCATCGCAGTCTATATAGTGGAACACGGTGAAAGAGACGATGAGGCGCGTCTAGAAACTTCCTTCTCTCGTTCCGCGGTGGCCGAGCTGTGTTTCTACTTCTTCGCCCCGATTACCAAAAGGGGCTCTCCTCGAAATTCGCATAAACTCATCGCAGAATCTGCGGAGGTAGCCGGCCGGTTAGTCGGTGGTTGCCGCGAGCAGCGGCAGAGCGCCAGTTAGCCATTTTGAAATAGACACGTATAATATATGTATAAAAGTGTAGGTCACGTGAACCACGAACCGCGTGTACGGCTCCCCTCCTTTGCGGCTGTTTGTAGTAGATAAGCGTATTCGTTTTGAAGGCATTTTCGGAGTCCCCGGGTTATTCCTATTGCTATTCTAGGATACGTTTGGGTGTAGTTTGTATGCTTTTGAAGGGCTCCCGTAGTACGAGGAAATTCATTACGATTCGTGTAATGCAACTTTTTATCCCTGGACAGTTAAACACGTTTGCTACAATTATTTGTCCGTATAATATTGGAAGAAGGTTGATATTTTCTATCTCACACGCACACGCATGCGTATCTTATATATTTCAAGTCAATGTTTGAGCAATAAAGTTGGAAATATCTGATAAAAATGTTATCATTCGTATGAGTCATCGAGCGATGTCTGACTCACCCGCGTTCTTTTAAAAATGGTTTTTCTAATGGCCTCATGACTAATGAATGTCTTCAATAGTATTAGTTTCAGTCAAAGCCAGGATGATTAATTTCAATTTTCGTGATACTTTTTAAATTCATTCATTATGAAAATATTGATGGAGGTTTTAATCAGAGATTCCAATATTTAGCTCGAATAAATGATACTGTTGAAAATTACTTTATTATAAAATACGACCACTATCTTGGCCAGATTTAAATTAACTTTCCACTATAAAACAAAAATGAATTTTTTATCGCGATACCTACTCGCATACTAAAGTCCATCTGTTTTTTTTTTTTCTGTTTCAGCTTGAAAACACAAAAGCACAATGTGCGACGAGGAAGTTGCTGCGCTCGTAGTTGACAATGGCTCCGGCATGTGCAAAGCTGGATTCGCCGGTGACGACGCGCCACGTGCCGTCTTCCCCTCGATCGTCGGTAGGCCACGCCATCAGGGTGTCATGGTCGGTATGGGTCAAAAGGACTCATACGTCGGTGACGAGGCTCAGTCCAAGCGTGGTATTCTCACGCTGAAGTACCCGATCGAGCACGGCATCGTCACCAACTGGGATGACATGGAAAAAATCTGGCACCACACGTTCTACAATGAACTCCGAGTTGCTCCCGAAGAGCACCCAGTCCTCCTCACCGAGGCTCCCCTCAACCCCAAGGCCAATCGCGAGAAGATGACCCAGATCATGTTCGAGACCTTCAACACGCCCGCCATGTACGTGGCCATCCAGGCAGTGCTTTCGCTGTACGCCTCCGGTCGTACCACCGGTATCGTCCTCGACAGCGGTGACGGCGTCTCCCACACTGTACCCATCTACGAGGGTTACGCCCTGCCCCACGCTATCCTGCGTCTCGATCTCGCCGGCCGTGATCTCACCGATTACCTCATGAAGATCCTTACCGAGCGTGGCTACTCCTTCACGACGACCGCTGAGCGTGAAATTGTGCGCGACATCAAAGAGAAGCTCTGCTACGTCGCCCTCGACTTCGAGCAGGAGATGGCCACCGCCGCCAGCTCGTCGAGCCTTGAGAAGAGCTACGAACTTCCCGACGGCCAGGTCATCACCATCGGCAATGAGCGCTTCCGTTGTCCCGAGGCTCTCTTCCAGCCCTCGTTCCTGGGTATGGAGGCCTGCGGTATTCATGAGACGACCTACAACTCGATCATGAAGTGCGACGTCGACATCCGTAAGGATCTGTATGCCAACACTGTCCTTTCGGGAGGTACCACCATGTACCCAGGCATCGCCGACAGGATGCAAAAAGAGATCACAGCCCTCGCGCCTTCGACCATGAAGATCAAGATCATCGCTCCCCCAGAAAGGAAGTACTCCGTCTGGATCGGTGGCTCGATCCTCGCCTCGCTCTCCACCTTCCAACAGATGTGGATCTCCAAGCAGGAGTACGATGAGTCGGGCCCATCAATCGTCCACAGGAAATGCTTCTAAGTTCCCGCCGACGATGTTGCTGACGACTGCTCCAACTACTACTCCAGCAATGACGCCACCAAATCAACAACATACCCCGCAGCCGGCTAAATTTGAATTCTCTCTGCTGCAAACTAAAAAGATGTATTCAAAAACGATTTATTCATGTATATACATCTTTTTAGTTTGGATCATCGATTATAATACATCTTTTTAGTTTGGATCATCGATTGAAAAGAAAAAGAAAAAAAGGAAGTTTTTAACCAAGTATTTATTTGAATAATAAGTTGAAATGCTTGTGAATTTTTCGTGATAATAATTATTAAATATGAGTTATAAAAATTTTCTAATAAATTACAATGATTATGTGTATATAAAATTTAATACTTGTATCGAATTTTATATGAACATAAGATTTTTTGATATCAACATACAAACATGTGTTCTTGTTTTGAATATTTCATTTCACGATTGACTTGCATATTAAAAATTTCAAGATAATAGTTAGAAAATAAGTTAAATGTAACGGTTTTTCATGCAGTCTAGTATATCATAAAATGCCAAATTTTTAACAATATTGTAATGAAATAAAGTGGGTAAGTAAAAGTTTCAGTATTACAAAATTTTGTAGTTCTTTATTTTTTAATCAATCTTCACATCATTGAATGAGAAATTTTTATGAAACCTGATGAAAACGTTTTTTTACTTATCTTAAATTAGTTATTTCTGATACCTCTTTTTTGTTGATGCTCAAATAAATTATTTTATACCTGTTTGCTTTGTCTTCGTCGCATAAAATATGCTTATCCTGCTATGGTTATGTGGTTAAGAATTGAAATCGATTGCCAACAGCTGCGCAGGCAGACGCTCAACAACGGTGGAGTTCTCAATATCGTACTGTGATTCGAACCGACGAGAGCTCGGAGCTCTCATAAATGGGTTCAAATTTTTACCGAAATGTATACTTTCGTGGCGATAATATAAAACCTACTTTGACAGCTTTCAAAATTCATCGCTTTATGTAAGTTTGGATGGACGCTTTAGCTGAGTAATCAAACTCAAGATTTTTACTCTTCAAATTGGTGGCCTACGCAATCATTGATGTACATACATGTATCCCAAAGGAAATTATATAGATTAAGAGGCTTTAAAGACCTTGTAACTTTGAAACTCATTGTATTTTTTTTTTTTAAATGATTGAAGCTAGAAAACTTTCGAGATGTATGTATAGATTACTGAGTTGGATAAAGTTTTAGGAAATATTAAAAACTTTTTAGAACTGGATGTATATTTTATAAAACTAGTGATTTATTTTCCTTAAATTATATTATACAAAGTAGTTACTGCTGTAATATAATTGAAGTCATCAGACAATATTTACAAAACAAATTTAATATTCGAATGTCTCAAGAGAAAAAATTGTTTCTTAAAAAATCGGTATTAATATTTGTATCTCAAAACACATGATTATTCTTAATGATGTTACTTCGAACACTTTGTAACTGGACGAAAATAAAATAGAAAAAAAATTTTAAACATGAAATGTACATTCTTAATTTACGTAAGAAATTATATAAATATATTACAAATTCCACCATACACACAGAGGTTCTTGAGCCCATACACTCTTCACTCAATTTTCACGAATATCATCATCCAGATCTTCGTCTTTACTCTGTTCATGTAAAACCACATACTCCCGAGAACTGAATCCAAATTTAATTACATCACGCTCCATAAGCTCGTGATATCTTTTAGGTTCTAATTTGACGTCATTAACATAAGTTCCATTAGCAGACTCCAAGTCAATCAAATAGGGCCTAATACGCTTTCCCTCCGAACCGTTTTCTCTCTTGAAAGTTACCAAACGATACTGTAAAGCTGCATGCTGTTTGGAACATGAAGGATTATCGATTGGAAGATCTGCAATTTTTCGATCTCTACCAATCAGATAGGCAGACTGTCTGTGAATGTAGAGCACAGGTAGAGCTTCTTCTCCCTTGAATGGGTACAAACGCCACCTGCGCTTTGGCTTACGTGCTTCCTGTGGCTCTGAGTACTTTATCACAACGCCACTAACGGTATTGGTATCCTCCGTTAATTTGCCAGAAGTTTTAAAATTTGGCTTCTCCTTTTCTACCTTGTCCTTCGCCTCCTTTTTGACCTTGGCCTTTCCCCATTCTGGTGATGGTTCATCGTCTTCTTTTTTTATGAATGGCTGAAACAAAGTATATTTACCTACAATACAAAATGAATATCATGCAAGAGTATAAAGTACGCATGCGATAATGGAACACACTGAGGTATGAAAACACATAATTTCAAGGATCCACTCCAGTATCAAAATATGCCTTGGGTTTTTCCTTTGAGCACAAAAAAAAGCTTTATATAACTTGACTCCCTGTTCGGAGCAAAAAGGCAAATAAGCAGGAGCACAGTCACAAAAACCAACCTGCTGGAACCGCGACTTCCTCTCGTTTCGTTCCCTTCTCCTGGGCCCAGGAGCATCATCAACGTGCTGACGGCGCCTGGGCCTTCTGCTGTCCTCGTCCTCGCGATCCTTCGGCCTCTTGTTCTCGCCGTTCCGTTGTTTCGTACGCCTCTCGTCCCACCTACTGCTACCAGCACTGCTTCCTCCACCTTCTCGATGATGTTCCTCGGCGTCATTGTGCTTACGCTTGCGCTCGCCCTTGTGGTGCTCCGGGGAGCGGCGGTCGTGACGAGATCGGGACATTGTTTGACGCAACAGAGGGTTAAGTAGTAGTGTGTAACTGTGGCGACTCGCCTTACTGCTTACAGTGCTTACTCGCGCCTTAAGTCACACTTATGCACCAGCTTCCCACTTCGCCCGCTAGATGGTTTCGACACCTCTACCCAGATTCTGCTCTCCGCAAGTGGCGAAAATCGACATTCGTTGATATATAAGCGCGATCATTCCCACTCGATACCCGACTAACCCGACTCTTTCGTTGTCTAAGGCAGAGAGCACGTCGTCAGCCTTACTTTTATGAGTCCGGGCGTGCTCTCGGGACGAAACATCTTTTTTCTACTTTCTAGTAGACAACACGGATCTCTACAATAACCTCAGTCTGTACTTGATTAAGCAGTCAAAAGTAAACGAAAAGAAAGAGTACCCGATCATGGGGCAACTCTCCAGTGCATAGCAGCTGCAGCTGCACGAATCAATGTTATTTGTGCCACTTATCTCTTGTGAATATACGAGCACACCAGATAAAATCCGACCCTCAAAGGTGGTGGGGATCGTAAGGAGTGAGGGGACTGAGGGGAAAGTAACGGAAGACCGGTCACTCACGACATCCACTTCGATACGAGAAAGCGTGAAAGCGAACGAGTTCGACTTTAACTTGGCGAGTTCAAAGTCGAGTTTAAAGTCGAGTTGTGAGACACGACATAACCAAAACTTTTGTTCAATAGGGGAATATAAATGGTATAAAAATCGCTATATACAAAAAAGCCCTAATTACTTCAATTACCGTTCTACTTAAGTGAGTGCAGGTTAATGCAAACAAAAGTTTTGGTTATGACTTACAACTTACTCGCCAAGTTAAAGTCGAACTCGTTCGCTTTCACGCTTTCTCGTATCGAAATAGATGTCGTGACCGGGCTTCCGTATAGGAAAGGTTCAAAGGTATACCTAATATAGGGGGAGAGATTGGAGCCAGCGATGTTAAAACGATCCGACGTCTATCAGACTTCAAGTCTATTGCGTGGACAAGTATATCTATATACATGATAAATATAGATATACTTGACCAATTTGGAGCACACAACTATGTCAACTGTGTGTGTGGCACTTTGGAGAGAATTTATTTGTCATCACAAAATAATTTAGTAAGCGATATACTTACTTACTTGGCGAAATCATACAAATATTGGACGGATGAGACGAGTTTCAGTTTCAGTGCGTCGTAGTATTACGGTGCAGTTGACTAATCCAAAATGCTCGAGATCAACGGTGAACAGTATTCCATTTGGGTATGCAAATTGTTCTTAACAACTTATGCATTAAATTAATTTTTTTTTACATGACAAATAAAAGCTATTTTTCCACATATTTTATTATGGATTTTTATTTGGAGCACTGATGTATAGCTATTTGTGTTGATTTTCCATTTCTCTCGATACAATAAATATTTTGTAACACATATTCTGGCAAGTGTTAATTTTATGTCTACTTATTTAAAATATCATTAGGTTGGACTGATTTATGTTTTCAACCTCATCGTTGGAACTGGAGCCCTAGCACTTCCAGCAGTGTTTGGTCGAGCAGGATGGCTACTGGGTCTTGTAGTTGTTTTGATCCTAGCATTTATGAGGTAAATAAATTCAATTCATTTTGATACTTGCAAATATTGCATAAAATTCGATCGACTTATTAATTTTGTTTTTCAGTTTTATCACTGTGACTTTTGTAATTGAAAGTATGGCTTCAGCAAATGCCATTAAGACATGGAAAAAAGTTCAGGAGCGTAAAAGAGTAGGTGACATACAAGATTTATCCGACACTGGACCACTGGAGTCCGAGGTTTCTAAAACTTGAAACAAAATACAAGCGTCTTCTTTAGTTTGCTTTGCTTTTTTTTTAGTTTGTTGTTGAAAACTTTGCTCATTTTTACAGGTGCAGGCATGTATTTTTTTTTAAGTTGCATGATTATAAAATTGCTTTTAGACTATATGCTACAGTATTTAGTTTGGCAGCATATTATTAATTCTATACAGAATTCATGAACCATGTGTTCTAAAAATGTTCCTGAAAATCTATACTACGTGATAAAGTTCATAATTAGAAACAAATGATATGATATAGATACATACTATATATGTCCCAATGAGCTCAATCCCGTAGTATAGTTTTTCGTGAACACAGGGTACGCTGTGTATTTAAAATAAATTTATTGCACATAGGCACTGCAGGCATTGGAGGAATCGGGGCCATCGAATCCAGAAGATTCAGAAGACACGCCACTGGTAACTACGGCCTTGAGAAATTCAGATCGCTCTGAACGTTCGAATCGCTTTTATATTATTCGTGAGAAAATCGAAATGGGCGAGATGGCCTCACTATTTTTTTCCAAATTAGGTGTCACTTTATTTTATCTTTGCTTTGCTGTTTATTTATATGGCGATCTCAGTATTTACGGTACTGCTATTGCTAAATCGGTGACTGACGTTGCTTGCACATACATTCCTCAGAATTTCACGTGTAATGAAACAATACCAGACCATGAGCTCTGTTGGGAATCATTTACTGTTAATAGACTGGATGCATATAGGATATTTCTCGTAAGTTTTTTTTACACCAGACATTTAATTCAAGTCCAATTAATTGAAAGTGATTATTGTTTGTGTTATTACAGACAGTATTTATTATGATGCTTGGTCCGTTTGCATTTTTCAATCTACAGAAGACAAAGTACTTGCAAGTATTGACATCATTGATGCGCTGGATGGCATTTTCGATAATGATTGTTTATGCAATCAGCAAACTCGTGACGAAAGGCCCACAAGGAAATCCTGTGAAAGCTAACACTGCTGGACTGCCTGGACTTTTCGGAGTATGTGTATATTCTTTTATGTGCCACCATTCTCTTCCAGCTCTTATAGCTCCGATCTCTGACAAGTCTAAACTCAATAGATCTATAAGCTACGATTTTATGTTGATTTCATTTTTCTATATAATACTGTCACTTACAGGCGTATTTGCCTTTGAACAGTTAGATGATCTCTATACATTAGATTTTGGTCCTAAAGGCTGCCTAATAGATGAAAACATTTTTTTACTCATAATCCAATACTTTCTAGCTCTATTTCCTGTGTTCACTCTTAGCACTAGTTTTCCCATAATTGCCATAACCCTGCGCAATAATTTGCAATCTCTGTTTTTAAATGACAACCAGAACTCGTACTGCTTGTGTCTGCGTAAGTTAATATTTCCTCTCTTAGCGGTGCTACCGCCTTACTTGATAGCCATGAGTACGAAAAATCTGACGGCGCTAGTAAGCATCACTGGCTCATACGCGGGGACAGGTATACAATATTTGGTGCCCACTTTTTTAGTTTATAGTGCAAGAAAAAGTACTGCTGAAACAATAGGCCAGGGAGCAATAAATAAATTAGCCAGTCCATTCAAAAGCACAGCCTGGCTTGTGTTTATCATGCTCTGGGCATTTTTTTGCATGCTTCTTGTATCGATGAATATTGTTGAAAAACATCAAGTTAGCACACACGAATATTCTTAAAGTCATAGTATTTTTACGATTTTTTTTAACTCAGCTAGACATTATCAGAAACTCATTTCTCAGGCAGTTTTAATTTTTTACCGATGTATATCTAATTTTATTTGTACAAGCATATCCGAATCATGTCTTAAAAACTCGAAAATTTAGTTTTTTGCTAAGTATTTCAATTTTTTTAAATTTATTGTTGCACCACTCATCCCAAGCGGAAATAATCTCGTTTATATAATTATTATTAATTATTTATAAAAAAAAAGGTTACTAATATAAACTAATAATAACAGTTAATAAAGTCCAGATTTGAGACTATAATAATATGTATCGTTGATCTATTATATGCTACAAGTAATTCTTTATAACAGTTATTATCAGTTGTATAAACTTTTTTTTTTGTGAAATCTGAGTTGAAAAACATGGTTTTATTTCATCGTTAAGAAAATAATTTTCATTAAAAATTAGTCATAATTTACACGAATTATTATCAGTAACATAAAATTTTTTTATTAATTAATAACAAGCTATAAAAATTACAAACTATTCATAAATGTTATTATCAGTTATTATTATTTTTTATTTTCTTATAAAATAATATCTTACAAATAAAAATAACAACTGATAATAACTAATAATAACAGTAATTGAATTTTATTCTCAGTCTTAAATCTGGACTTTATAAATTTGTATCATCAGTTATTATTTTTTATTCGTTACTTACCCACACAAATAATTTTCGCTTGGGATACATTCAAAAATTATCAAATAAATTTCTTGATATTTTTCGTATGCAAAGTAGTCTGAAAGAATAATTAACAATGAAAAACTCATCCCTGATATCACGCAGAAGAAGGGTATATTATGTTTGCTGTGATATAAAGTACAGGGAGAACGAGACTAAAATAAATGATTAGTTCCTGTAGAAGTCGGGAGGGCACAAGTAAGAGTATTTATTATACCTACAGCAACAAGATAATGTGCCAAAATGCATGAAAGTAATGATGTTGATCGATTGACAATAATACACACAAAATTTGAAAGTTTTCTTTGTAATATATATTTCTAATATATGTTTACACTTGATTTTTATCCCTTGTTGTAAAAATATCATTTCGTGATTCAAACATATGCTTTAAACTTAGCACTTAAAAAACTAGTGCAGAAAATTCTATGAAAGAATGAAAGTAGTATATTTATGATACATGTATATCGACGTAGAAAAAAGTAAAATTTGGGAATTTTTAAAATGTTTTTAAATTATGAAAATTTTAACGATAAAGATTTAACCTGTACGTATTGCAGTAACAATTAGAAAATTTATGAATTAAAAGAGAGAACACTGATATTTATTTTTGTCTATTTATGTATCGTGTTGTCCTAATGATTTTTTTCTTAATGTGTACTTCAAGTAATTTTTATTTTTGTATCTTCATGTTAGATTATTTAGAAAACTTATGTATTTTTTACACAATTTTTTAATCAATGGCTCATTGTTTTAAGTTTATTTTAAAAATGATTATATTTATAGTATAGTACACGGTATTTTATATTAGTATCAGTGTATCTATTCTTCAACTAATGCGTGGCACAAGTGTCCATTGTATAGATACGTTTAAAATGAAGTCGTTACTGTTAACTGAAATAAAAAATAAGGTTATTGTTGGCTCAGTCGACTTGAGTTAAAAAAATATAGTTAACAATAAATATATGTATGTATATTTTCCGACAACCAAATGAGAATGGAAAAAGTGAGGACATAATGTAAATAAGAGAGTATTATAAAATAAAAAACTGTTTTTGACCGAATCACTCGTGTATATTTCCTTTGTAATAATGTGTTCATACTCACTGAATGAAGTCCAAATCAGCATCAACTGATAGCTTGAGAATGTATTGCGATACAACTGCTAATGATTTAACTCCCTAGTCAACTAGAAAAATGCCGTTAAACTTAAATAGAAAAAAAAATATATTTAAAACATCATAAAAATTATTCACCCTGCGCATAAGAAAGTAACAAGTAAGTATTCGGTAAATTTAAAAACAGGAATGCTTGCTGGTACAATTTTAAAAGAATTCACAAACTCTGTAACAAGAAAAAAACATGTGTAAATGAAGTCAACCTTGAGTTTATTAAAAAAAATTTGTTTTTCAAAGTTGAAATAAAGCTAAAATCTATATTGCTGCTCTTCAGTCCAAAACCATTAAATGTTGAATCAACTACGTATAAAGCATGAATAGGGAATTCTGAATAAAATTAATTTTTTCTGTTTGATTTTAAATTTTTTTCTAATATAATGTGTATCGTTGATTTTTATTATAAATTAGACTGATGCTTCAAAATAATGTATTCTATGCAATCAAAAACTCGTTTTTCCAATGACATAAAGCTCATATGCTTAAAAATTTCCTAAATGTACTTTTTCAGTATTTTTGAGCAGAAAATCTGATATCGTCTTCTACATTTATCACATTTAACCGTTCGTGAGGCGATCTTAGAGTATACGCCTGTAGGTACAACGATAGGTACTTAATTAACGATCGTTGACAAAACTTGTTCTCTCATGATGTCTAAATTTAAAAATCTTATTCAAATACAAATATTTAAGAAGAAAATTTTTATTACATTTTTTTCTGATTTTGCATATTTCGTAATTAAATATGTTACTAATGTTACATCAATTAATTATTCACAATCAAATGTATGATCATACTTTAAAAAAGTACCAAATAGTTAATGATTTGAAAAAAACAGTAACACAAGTGTAACTGGTCATTTAAAAGCACATCAACATTTATCGATCGTTTTCGGTACTAATGGCTTGCGTAGCAAAAATATTTTTATCAGTATTACGAATTTTGGTGTAATTAACAAGGCAATTTGGTCACTCGTAATTGTCAACTACGCAAAGAAAAATCAAAAAAATCTTTAACCTTGTAGCTGACGCTAAAAGTGACAATAGAGCCTTTTTGTCAATTGACAAAGCTATTGAACTAGTATTTACTTTTTCAGTGATTTGCTTTCGATTATTATTTCGTGTAGTGTGATATTGTATTTGTATATCACACCCTGTATTCGATTAATTTCTTCGTTTATATCATGATAACACTTTACTCATCATTGGCACTTTAGTCGCATATGCCAGCTCAGAACTTTCAGTTACTCGACAAGAAGAATTTTCGTACGTCGCAGCAGGCTGAAACACAATTTTTTTTTTCATTTGAACGGCGTTTTTTTTTATCATCTATATACATATATTTACTTTCTTAATTTTGAAATTTATGTTCGAATTCTGCTCTGATGTACGAAACCTAACAAATTGTCACACGATAATTTTCAACATTTTTCTAAAATAATATTATAAATATTTCTTAAATGTCTTTGAAATATTCAAATACTCAATTTTTAGAAAATTCGCAATGACAAGTACGGAGATTAATTAAGGGTACGTTTATATGGAGACTCAAAAAATTTTACGAATCATGACTCGGAAATTTTTTTCAATTTTTTACGAACTCGCGTTATATCAGATGATATCTCTCCTCCTGAACGTGATAAAAATTTTGTAAATGGGAAATAGTATGAGATCTAAAAATTTTATTTTTCTGATTCAAAAAAGTAAATATTTTTTTAAAATATCATTTTACTCCATTTAAGTAGGTCCAGAAATAATGTAGTGATGTTCAGATACAAAAATTAAGCAACTATTCAAAATTTTCCTGGATCTTATAATAAAGTTGTAAACAGGATTATAAAACTCCATATATAGAAGCACCCTAACGCAACTTATTTTATTCGAGTTAGCTCCATGGTTGGATGATTAGACAATCAGACCATTAGTTTATTTTTAATATTTTCATATATTTTTTTCGACATCAGTCTTGTATTCAACTACATATGTCACTCTTTATATATTTTTCTTAAATAATCGCAATCATTTTGTTTGGTTTTGATACGATGAAAGTTCGTGTCTGAATTCATCCACCAAAGCACAATTTTTTCTTGAAATTTTCAAAAAATACAAGTTTTTTGTTCAAGCCGTAATATTTAAGTGTGTATCTAATGTAGGAAATTATGAGGTCATGCACAGTTTATAATAACAATTTCTAATAATGTACATGTTGAATTGATAGAATACTTATGTTTTAAATCATGCTGCAAAACGGTTATTTCTGCAAAAAATCTTGCTTTTCTTACCATGGGCACAAAGTGCGGCAAGCCCTTTGCGCCCACGGGCCCAAAATTGCACTTTGTGTCCTGGGTAAGAAAAACATTATACGCACCTCGGGCACAAACGTACACAAACCGCGCCCTTCGGGCGCTATTGTTTGTACTTTGTGCCCTAGGGGCGTAATGTACTATATTTTACTAACTAGAGGAATGACAAGAATCTTTCGAAAATTTCAAGTGGTACCTTTTTTCGAATCTATGTACTTAAAGTTATTTACATTTTATTAAATGCAGTAGTCCAAAAAAAACTGTACTCCTACGATATATTAAACTTGCAAAGTAGCCTCTGATCTGGATTCGATAAATATTTAGTGCGTTCCTTTTCCATTGTATGCAGCAGTTTGATTAACATTTACAAAATTGTTAATTTACTGAATACTTTTAAAACATCTTGTAGATAATCCTTGAAATTAAAAGTGGCTCGTCCGCCAATTTTTATACATGTAGATAATCCGTGATATTAAAATTGTCTCCTCCGCTAATTTTTATATATATTTTTTTTTCTTTTTTTTCTCCGTTAATATTTTTTTTTTTTTTTTTTTTTTTTTTTTTTTTTAAGGTGCTCTTTTATTCTAGACTTTTTGGCTTTAACAAGTGCAGAGTTTGTTGATAACTCGACTCGTATCAATATTTTGTTTCGAGTTTTCCTTCTGCCGAATATATACTATTATATCGCAAGAAAAATGACTAAACAAACGAAAGAACGGCAGTAAGTATTTTCCAAACTCATTATTATCTTGCGTAAGAGATATTTTTCGGCGACGTTAGACAGTAATACAGTAACAACACTTGACATGACGATATTCACATAAACGAGTCTTACAAAACGCAGTAGCACTTTTTTCATAATTTTCTAATGGCGAGCATAGCGTTCATAATCACCAGAAGAAGAAGAAAAAAATACAGTATGATAAAAATAAAAACATAGTCACCATCCACGTGCAAATCGACGATCCCTCCAACGATGAGACCACTGCAAGACACACGTATACATATACATGTATGTATATATACAGACACACACAAAACACCTTATAGTAAAAACTTCACTCGAGGCCCAGTCTCTCCTCAGCGTAGGGGCACTTGTCGTCCTGATGACCCACGCACTCGACCACCGGGTCATGGGTATTGTCCCACATACCCGGCCCGCACTGCCGGCACAAGCCGGCGAGCGTACAAGGCAGCCGGTCCAGTTGGCGAAACTGGTGCAGCAGGCCCCGAGCCTTGCGCAGTATCAGCGTACCGTCCATGTACATGGCGAGCGAGCTGAAATGCAGCAGCATCTCGTCGGTGCGCAAATCCTGGGCTATCACGTCGTCCGCGTAGACGGACATTATGGCCAGACAGAGGAACAGGTGGAAGTGGTCCGTCAGGTAGTTGACCCAGCAGGCCTCCCACATCTGCAGCGCTATCTCCATCGGGAATTCGCGCTTCAGACAGCTGAGACCAGAAAGCAAGCGACCGATCGATCGAACATTATATTCTGTCTTCCATCAGAGATGGTATGATTATAATAATGTATAGGCACTTACAGCAGTATCCACCGATGGCAGAAGAGCAGCTCGAGCGCGTCGGTGTGCCTCTCGAGGTGGGCGTAGAAGGCCGGCAGCATGATCCTGAGGAGTTCCCTCAGGTAGCACAGGTTGCGGTCCATGTCGAGGTCCGTGGGCGTGCAGACGGCGACCGAGCGCTGCATCAGGCCCGCGAAGCACCAGAAGGTCTCCTGCTCCTCGTCCAGCTCGGCCAGCAGCGGCGACAGCAGATCCGACATGCCCTGCGTGTAGCCCAGCCGCGCGTTGTACACCGCGTAGTTGAGCAGTATGTTCCTCGAGAGTTAAACATTGAGATATATGACGAACGGTTATTATATTATGATTGTTGTGCACATTGTGCGTGTTGTATGCACTCACTTCATGACCTCGATGTTCGGATTGTCCTCACCGGCGTAGTACGGATTTGCCCGATCCGTCCTCACCACGTCCTTCTCGACGATGCACACGACGCTGCGCCAGAATCTGTCCGCCTCCTCGGGCGTCATGGTCTCCCTGCGCCCGCGTATCTCCTCGTACTCCTCCCGGCGTATCGCGTCTATGTGCTCGCGGTCGTCGAACGAGCTCTGGTACGAGTAGCAGTGCAGCAGGAACGGCCAGACGATTTTCCGAAGGGCGGGCTCGAGGCCGCCGAAGAATATGCCCTTGCGCAGGGTCAGGTCGTCCTCGACCTGGCCCCGCTCGTTCAAAAGATCCTTCCAGGCCAGGGACGTGATCATGGCCACCTGGCCTTCTTCCGGGTGCAGCTCCTCCCTGCTGACTTCGGGTCTGCAGACCATGAAGTGCCTGTACGCGCATGATGGATTTCAAAAGTATAACCATTTTTTATTGGACATCGTGTCCCGCGTGTAAGATAATAATATGTACTGTAAAACATTTCAGCTCATCATTGCCGCAAGAAATGAAGGTAATAAGCTACATTGGATTATTGACTTTACCGTTGAAAGTTGATAATTTTACGGTTGCGATCGAATACTACTTGCATGGACAACTAGTGGACCAGATGTTGAAAAAAAAAAAAAAAAACATTCCATCGACACGGGGTAATATTCCGAACGAACCGTGAAATGCAAAATTGTCAACTGTTGTCAAACGTTAAAGTTACCGCAGCCGCGTTAAACGCGAACTGAAATTTTGTACAGTCTTCTTCGAGAAAATGTGGGACGACGGGCCAACCGGTAGGGCAGCAAGCTCTCCTCGGCGCGATCGACGCTCAGGCCGGGATTGAGGAGCTGGTGCCACTGGTGGAGCGTGGCGGCGAGCCGGTCGAGGCCGCCGTGGTGAAAGTGCAGTATCTTGTACTGGCTCTCGCGACTGGCGACGACCAGCTGACCGGAGGTGCACTCGGGATCGGCGAAGAACAGCCGCAGCGAGCGCATGCGGCCGAGATCGACGGAGAAGCGCCGGCAGCGGTGGGCCCGGCGCACGGCGACCGGCGACGCGCTCGCGCTCTCCGGGAAGGTCAGGTTGTGCTGCAGCGCCAGCAGCTCGGGCGAGCGCATCCACGTCGGGATCTCCTCTGCAGCGGGGGGGACGAAACGACCGTTATTCCGATTCATTGAGAATATCAACTCGAATACTTTGCGCACCGTGCGCGGTGCGCGTTTGTGTAATTAACTTTTAAAAGTTGGAGAAAGTAAAAAGTTGATCCGCACGAACGGGTAAAAAAATTTAATCGGCACATCTTACGATTTTACACACCCACGCGTACAGCCATATGGTAAAAAGCATCATCGCGTTATTCTCCAGACCAAAATAGATAAAGAAAAAAATGAAAAAAAGTGTGTATTCGCCGTAACAGCTGTAATAAAGTGCTGCATCAATTATTTACCGTCGTTCGCAAAGGTGTACGACAGACTGCACATCGACGTGAGCGACATGCTCCGGCTCTTGACGCTCGCCGCGTCGTCCTGATGCGGCTTGCCGTGATTACCGTGATTACCGTGATTGCCCGGCAGCCCGTTCGAGTCCGTCGAGTCGGACCTCGTGTGCGGCCTCCTGCCGCCGGGCTCGCCGTTCGCGATTCCCATCCGGGCGCCGGTGTCGGTGCAGATGCTCCCCGGTTGGCTGGTCACCGGCGGCGCCTCCTCGATCAGTCCGGGCGCCGCTGCTGGCTTGTCGGGACTGTCCGGGCGAAGGAGGGTCGGGGGCAGGTTGCCGGGCAGGCCGCCCGAGCAGACGCGCTCGCAGTCCTTGCAGTCGATCGGCTCCTTCGCCTCCTGGCAGCCGTCCAGCATCTTCGCCGTGTCTTTTTGCGGGGTGGAAAATTAAAAGGCGCGTAGTAAGTATATACATCGAGTTGAGTGCGCGTTGTTCTTGCGGATACATGGAAAAGGGAGGAGGAGCTTCAAAGATATACAACACACGTGGAAATAAGGATCGAGTTATTGGCTGTGAAATTGTGCGCCCCGTCGCGGAGAAAGAAATACTTAGTAATCGCACTGCGAGGGGGGGGGGGGGACAAAGAAAAGGTGTGACGCGCGATGCTTGTTCGAGG
>JAPYYV010006730.1:13029-27063 GCA_030522625.1 Copidosoma aretas | reverse complement strand
ATGTATCGTGTCCTGCCAGCTATTTTAAAACAATAATTTTTAATAAAGTCGTATGAGAAACTGTGATTTCGGATATTTGATGGCAAAGCATTTATACATACATAAATGTATACATACACATATATATACATACATATTATTATGAATAATTATTACCGTATGCCTCTGCGTTTTTATACTTCTGATACCAAGTAAGTCAGATATTTTTATTATCATTACAAGTTAATTATTAATCATTTACATTTGTAATTTTACTAAATGCACATAAAATAGATATATACATATATATGCATACATATTTTTTAATATTTAATTTAATTGATACGTAAGCATCAAGTAAGTATTGCCCGGAACACACAAAAAACGAATTGACTGTCAAATTAGCCGAAATTTATTCTAATTATAGCTAAATAGGAAAAAAAAGTCGCAAAATCGCGAAAAATCGACGTTTACCACAAATTTGTAGGTTAGGTTCCAATTTTCCTGACTTCTTTATGGTTTTTCTTTAATTTATATCAATAAAGATGGATAATAAAAAAAAAATCACTTATATATCTATCAATGATCGCGAGATATTTGGTTTTGAGTGAAAAAACCAAATTCGCCCACTGTGTGGCGTTGGGGCAGTTGAAAAAATTCTTCTCATGCATCCTGAATGTTCTTTGAAAAGCTTTAAAACCTTCAAACTATGATTTAATGTAATTATATTTATGATACAGCATCAACATGTGTCATGAATATCAATTTAAGTAAAAAACAATAGTTAAATGAATTGTTTCGCAAAATAGTTTATTGCTACAAATTTATTAACTACTTTTTCCATTCCGAATCTTAGTTATTTAAGGCTGATACAGCTATAATAATTCAGCTAAAAAACCCGTTTATACTTGTATTATGGACGTAAAAGTTTATTAATTTCGATATATTTATTGTAATCGTTAGTCTTGATAATACAAAATCCATTTCTCGCTGAAAAATCGTAAAGTTAAAGGTACAACAGGTGTTTTTATCATTTGAACAGATAAATTCAAGTAAGAGCAGCAATAAACATTAAATTTTGTAATATACTTTATAAACTGGTTTTTTTTATATAAATCACTATTTATGACCTGTTGTGAAGCTTGATTATCAATTTTTTTACTTCAAATCACATTTAAAAAGTTTAATAGCGTTTACAAAAAACAGTTGCAATGTATATTCGATTAAGCGATTAAAAAAACATAAAATATATTGCACTGCATTCTCTGACAACTGTTATCCTTCTCCTTGCATGTAGAAATCATAAGTCTTAACACTTAAAACTGAATTATTCCAAGCAAAACTTATAATTTGAGGTTATGTTATCCTTATTACCAATCATTTCAATTTATCATCAATTATGCAAATTGATTTGATGTGGCATGTTTTCTTATGTTACCAGCCATCTTCCACGTGTATGAGTTCCCACATATTAAAAAAGTAGTTATTTTAGCCAAATACTAACTTTAGGCGATGATATATGCGATATATTTTAGCATTTCTCTGGATTTTTCGTAATTTCTACAAATAATAGCTTAAAGCAACTGTACTAATTATTATTAGATTTGGAAAAAAATGTCAAAATAGTCCACGCATTTGTTATTAAGGTTTAGTTTAGCAACTAACAGAGCTGTTATATAAAGGATTTACTTAGTTAAATGTAAGAACACGATTTTAAATAGTTATCTGTAGTTGCTACTATGCATATAGTTAAATTCACACCAGTTTTTGTTTTCAACAAGAATAATGTGAAAACGGATTTTTCGAGGTTGAAAATAAATAATGTACTTCATTATTTTCCTCTACATTTCATAAAATCGTTGTTATATCTTGATTTGTTCTAGAGGTATTACATTTTAAAGAAAAAAATAAAATGTACACGCTTTTCTCTTTTAAGTTTATGTTACGCAACTAACAACGCGATTATTTACATAATATACTCACATTAACGTGGAAGCATGATTTTTATTAGTTTTTTTTAGTTGATAGTATGTCATTCTTCTGCAGTTATTTAACTGAAAAAACAATAAAAATAAAAATAAGCATGATTGACAAAGTAAAAGAAAAGCTACTTCCTGCTCTTAAATGTGAAATTATTTTGAGAGAAAGATTGTTTTTTTTACCTGTAAAGTACAAAAAATATTAGAATTTCGTTGATTTAAAAATAATAGAAAAAAATAATAAGAACATATTACTGAAATTGATATACGTGACTTACCTTTCTTGGAGCTAGTGTATTAATAAATTAACTAGAGCTATTTAAACATCTACAGAATTTAACTATTATTTAAAATAAATTTAAATTCTTTTACTCCAAAAAGAGCAAAAACCGTTTTTTCATCGTTAAACATTGTTATAACAAACTTGATGGGGTATTAAACGGTAAATCATTATATTGGGTTAATGAGATATGACTAATAATATTCACACACACACACACACACACATACACACACACACACACATACACACACACACACACACACACACACACACATAAATGAGCTTTTCTAAAACTGGTATTTTTTCATTTTTGACAGTGTATAAATTATTTCTAACGTATTTCTGCAAACAAAATTTTTTCACCGATACAATGAGGATGCAAGAACCTGTTTTAGACCATAAATATCGGTATAAAAACCTTGATAAGGTATAAAACATAAATCATTTTGCCGAACTGCCACGCTATAAGGATAAGAAAACAAATATTTTAAGCCCGGAATCATTTCAATCGACCGTTGGGTTCCTTAAATATAACTTATCACACACACACACACACGCGCACGCACTCACGCACGCCCGCACGATAACATACACACACATACAGTGAGAGAGAGAGAGAGAGAGGGAGAGAGACTTTTTATAAAAATGGTATTTTCTTACTTAACACTATTCAAGACATTTCTACTTAACACTATTTTTACTTGACACTATTTAGGACATTTCTATAGTATTTCCACAAAAATTTTTTTTTACCGATACAAAGCTTTCTCTATAAGAAAGCCAAATTTTAATAGATCACTGTGTGGTGTTTTCGTTGACATGTGCATTTTACTCTCTGCATCGCTCTATAGATGTTAAACGCATTACCTTTTTGTCTCTTTATTTCCTACTTTTGCTATCTGGTTTTGTGATATGACATTTAAACAATGTGTTAAGATAATGTTTTAACTTGTTACCACAAAGTATAGGCACATGTTTTTCTTGAATTCTTGCGTTAGTAAGCATATATAATCGCTGTTTCCATACTTCATGAGTCTAATGAATTTTTGCACTTTTACAGTGTTGGCACTTTTGTAGCCTTTTCTAATTTTGTAGTACTGCCCGTAGTAAGTTGGTCAAAAGATTCAAGTTAGACGCTAGTATCCGATTGTAAAACATATTTTAGGTTCATTTAATGATATTTGTGCCATTCTGGTTAGGAATTCATAGAAGTAAGCGTATTTACATGTGTCTGTTCCTGTTATATCTTATAAATAAGTTGACAATGAAGGGAGTTTTCTACTAATCAATGAGTACGGGCCCACCTTACAGCGCGCAAATGTACATTTTAAGCGATTGTATCTCTCGGGTCCTCTTATTTGAACTCCTTGCTTTTATTAAGAAATTATGAAAAGGATGGATGATCATTGCGTAGTCCTTTATAAATCTTCTGTAGTCACCTAAAAACCCCAAGAAATACTAGGTATTCTTTATGTTTGTAGGAAAAGGCTTTTATAAATCAGACTTATGCTTTTATTTGTCTGTTTAAATCTGTCTGTTTTTTATAATATGGTCTGGCACCTGTGCTTCTTTCATTCGAAATCGACACCCTCCGGACACAATTGTTTGGTTTGCGCCTGCCAGTTTTTTTAGCTGTCTTCTTAGATCCCCCCATGTTATTCAAAGCTTGTTGTGAATCTCTAACGTTGATACACTAGGTGAATAATTTGCTTTTATTTTCCTTTGCTAACCAATACATAAATAATATACATCTTTTCTTCCCTTTAAGTAGTATTTAGCCGAATTACAATGTAATTAGATTAATTTTCATTCGCTCGTTACTTATTCGTTATGATTTTATACGTATTCTAAAAAAATTTTGTACAAAGGGTTCCTATACCATTTAAATAATGGTGTCGTCAGCAGCACTTCAATGCTCCATTATCTTGCAGTAGTGTTCTACCCAAGGATGTCTTTCACGTCAATCAGAAAACAGTTGTGGATCATTTATAACCAGCACTTTGATCTGGGCCGTTTATACACTTAGTTCGCAGCATGCGTTATGAGTAACTTTAAATGGCCATTCAATATTCACTGTCTATTAACATTTTAGTTGTAAGGCCCGTCTTAAATGAATGAGATCTGTGCTCCAGTAGCCACGTAAAACGTCGCTTCTTCGTTCTTATACTGTAAATTTTTTAGTTTTATGCATAGTGGTACGTGTCTTATTTATACTATTCTGATAATTGTTTAAAAAAGCTGGTATACTTCTTTGTAACTTCCTGAAACCTGAGGATCTTCATTCATTACTTATGTCATTGGCCTTTTCATTGTCTATTCTCTCTTTTCTTGTACAGGGTTGTATTTTTCTCAACATATAGTGGTGTATCCAATCTTCCGTTTTGTTCAAAGAGTTCTTTTTTCCGATTAGGGATTAGTCTATTTCATTCTCTTTCTACTGTTCCAATAGCGTGCTTCACAGTACTTGTAACTCTTTTCTTGTACTCTCTCTTACTATATTTTTCTTGCATCTTTCTCAAGTTCATGCTAAATGTTCAACGATTATGCCGAACATCTTAAAAGTTAAAAGATGCGTCTTCTCTCTCGATGGGCATGCATCCTCCATATCCTTGTTGCGGACGCCCTTATTCCTGTATTTGCGTGTCTGTTAGGGTTCCAGCCATGACGACCTCTATTTTCTTAGTTACATCGCTACTGTTCTCATTTTTTCTAAATGTGCCTTCACTGTTATTGCTATATATATATACCGCCGTTGCTGCGATTGCCATACTAGTTACCTATATCCCTTGTGGCATACTTGTCATTGCTGCCTCTGTAGTAGTTGTTGTTGCTATTACTACAGTAATTTTTATAATGCCTATTGCTATGACCACTGGAAAAATGCATATTTTGTTCTCTGCTGTGATGATTATTAATTTGTATGTTTTCCCTGCAATTTCTTGGTCCATTTTCCTTGTTTCTAGCTATCATCTACATTTTTTCTATCTTATCTGTGAATATGTCAATCTATTAAATAGTTATCTCGTCAATAGCAGTGATTGCCGTATTTATTTTTATATTAGCTGTTTCTCAATAACCTTCTATCGTTCATTGCTGCTATCAGTTTCCAGCAAATTTAGATCGTGTTGTCAGAGTGCACCTTGCAATATATACATTGTTTAAGATTGATGAGTGCCAGTGTTTAAACTGCGCTTTCCACATTGCCTGAGTTACTTACAATTCTTGATAAGTACATCTGTAGCTTCTATTCATTATATATTTGTGTTGCGTTAGATGGTCATTTGTGTGCACTGGTATTGTGTAGCGTAGACTAAGATCGTGGTTGATTTTCGCAGCATTTATAGTGAGCTTGCACACCATCCTTGGGTACAACCTCGTTATTTTTCACTTAAGTATCGTTCGTAGTGCATAGGTGAACTGCTTAACGGCCTCCACCTCCAAATTTTTTCCAAAAATTTGTTTTTAAATAGGCAGGATGATTAAATTTTACTCGTAAAACATTTTCAGTTAGATGTATAGATATTGCTCTCCAGCTGTGCTCTGTGACTGTCTCTCCATCTTGCTGCACTATCACTTTATCTTTGCCATACTTAAGTTCACATTTACAATACTTCTGTATCTATTAAATAGTCCTCTGATAAACTCTTTCGTCGTTCTGAATTGGGCAAGCCTTAACGGGAAATAGACAGCCGCTTTCTTTAGCCTGCTTGCGGGTGTTCTTTGAAAGAATAAATAATGTTCTAGTCCCACTATTCATTTAACCATCAGCACGATTCTTTTAAAATATTGTAGGTTTATTGAATCACCGTCAAAAATCGGATGTACTCTGTCACGTAGCTATGTACGGATAAAATATTTCGTCGCAGCCTCCACAGGTAGTCATCGTTGCACCTAGAAAATGATATGTCTGTGTGTTGGTGTGACGTTAGGGCTATTTTGTTCCTTAATTTATAATATGTCTTTACTTGCGAAATAATCGATCTACTCTGTGTGATTTTGAAATGGCAGCAACGCAACCTTGTTTACTTACTCTCACTCTTTGCCTATTTCTTTGAGATTGTCGTATAGCTGTCGTATTTTCATGTTTTCTGGTCCCAAATTTTTCATTTCTTTTTACTTGTTGCTCGGTGTATTTAATTTTAACTTATTTTTGACTTACAGACCCATTAGTACTGCCTTTATTTCCTTAGCTAAAGCGTCTAGTTTTTTGCATGCTTCTAGGTCAAGCACTTATTGTAACGTAAAAAATTTATAACATGCAGGAACCAGCAGAAAAATGTAGTTTAGGTTGTAACTTAAAACTTAAAGAAAAATAATAATTTAAACTCGAAAATTTTGGAAATAGTGAAATGTGGATACTATTTAAGGGGTACAAACCATTTTTCGCGATTTGCGGCGAAACGTGACCTCTTAGTGGAAAATATTCCATACCAAAGTTGTAGATAAACAAAAAATCTAAAACTTTTGTATCCAACATTTTTCGACATAACCTTAAATTAATCAAGAAAATAACAAAAAACCGATTTTTCAGTTTTTTTTTTTCTCGCGTAACAATCATTTATCTTTTATGAAAATTAGAAAGAATATAACTTTTGTTGCGTTCAAGGAGCATAAATTTTTTTTTTTTAACTTATAAATTCTTAGATAATAACATTTTTCGAAAAAACTACCCTTATTTTGCATAATGAACATTATTGATGTTTTTTTTTATTTTGATGTATTATAGATGCTCATTGTAACCGTTGAAATTCCTAGTTTTCAATGGTTCATATATGTTGACAGTTTTTTTTTCATTAAATTGCTTAAAATTTAGAAAAACTGAAAAAACGACTTTCTGGTTCCCGGATTCTTCGATTTGTAAGATTAATCCTAATTTTATCATTTTTTTGAATGAGGGGATAAATTTCAATGGCAGAAGTGACTGTAGTATATTACTAGGTATATTAAATGGGTCTTAGTACTACAGGTGCCATAAGACGTTCTGAAATTAAAAAAATTAATTATTGAATTAAAAAAAATTTGCAACCATGCATATACAAGTGATCAAAAAATTTGTTTTATTTCCCTCATGCAATTAATAACAAAACGTATTTATTAAATGTTTCAGTGTACACATCTATGTTGCCGTTATAAAAATATTATTAAACTTTAAAATCATGAGGAATGAGAAATATATAATTATTGATTATTTTAACTAAATTTGTACTTCGTTCGTTTTGGTTTGTTTTCATCATCCATCAAAATTTCTAGTTCTATTGGCTCCTTAAAATCCTGGGCTTCAATGTCCCGTTCTT
Organism: Copidosoma aretas; assembly: GCA_030522625.1. Classification (NCBI taxonomy): domain Eukaryota; kingdom Metazoa; phylum Arthropoda; class Insecta; order Hymenoptera; family Encyrtidae; genus Copidosoma; species Copidosoma aretas. Next base: position 19,528 of record JAPYYV010006730.1, on the reverse strand, counting down.
TATTCTCTATGTCTCAACTCTTCCGTCGCTTTTCATCGATAATCTCTTCTGAGTCGCTCATATCTTTGAATAGCAGATTTTCTCTGTTTGCACAGTTTTCCTGACATCCACTGCAAAAATTGGGGCATTTTAACCCATGTTGTCGACAACCACATCTTTGCGCATAAGAACTACTTGCACAGGAGCAACTTATAAATTTTAATAAGTTTTCGGGAATCAAATCAAAATTATCAGAGATGAATTTGGGCACGAGTCTACCGAATTGTTTGTGCCAGCCTCATTGCTTCGCTATCTTGTTCTCGGACCCGTCGTCTACAGAACTTAACCAAGTTTGTGATTGGTAATAAGCTCTGTAGGAGTGTTGTGCAGTAGCTTTTTCACTAGATGCAAGCTTTCCCAATTTAAAAGTTGATTTTTCAGTAGTTTTCTGGTAAATGTCAAATCGCTATTGATTTAATGACACATTTATTACTCTACTTTTATAAATACTAGCTATTAGTTGACACCCACTTTCTGCTATTGAAACGTAGTCTGCATCTTTTTTATAAAAAAAAATAGCTAAACTCGTTGAATTTTTGTTGTTCAATAATGACCTTACACTTGTTCTTTTACCTTTTCCAGTAAAACCAGAAGTTGTGTCGCAACCTGAAAGACAGTGAAGAAATGCTAGTATATTAGTGTACGACTCGTGTTTGAAACAATTAGACGTATAAAATAAATCTTTTTCGATGCTTGTGCCTGGTTTGTGGAAAAAAATAGGTTGCCCATTTTAATTAAGTTGGTGTAAAAGGACTAGTAAATCAATATCTTGACCTACTACGATGACACTTTTATCACTATTTTTTGCCAATTCAATTGCAGTATTTACAATTATTACGTTGGCGTCATCGGGAGATTCATTGCATAAAAAACCCTCAGATTGTAGCTCATCTGATATAGTTTTAATTAAATTTTTTTTGTTTGTCGCGAAACTAGTACTATCACAATATATGTTATTGACCTCGATAATTAAATACACGAGTTAAATCTTATCATAAAGCCTTTTGTTCACAACAACAAAAGCACTATAAGCTCTTCCATAAAATAGTACTACGAACCGTATACGACACTATAGTACTCCAACACACTTAACTTCCACGACGGAACAAGATCCGTGACTCTCTAAGCCTGTCATTTAGTAGAGTGTGTGTAAATAAAGTCTGTCTGTCAAAGAACAGGCTGCTCAAAATTTGGCCGCGTAACTCGATTAAAACTGAAATGGAACGAAATTTTTCATTACTTGTATATGCATGATTGCAAGATTTTTTAAAATTAATTAGTTGATTTTTTTAAATTTCAGAACGGTTTGTGGCACCTGTAGTACTAAAACCTATTTAATTAACCTGATATTATACTACAGTAACTTATGCCATGGAAATTTAATCCCTTATTCAAAGGAATAATTAAAAAAATTAGGAATAATTTTACAAATCAAAAAATCCGTGAACAAGAAAGTCGTTTTTTCAGTTTTTCTAAATTTTGAGTAATTTAATATAAAATAAACTGTCAACATGTATGAACCATTTAAAACTAGAGATTTCAACGGTTACAATGAGCACCTACAAAACATTGAAATATAAAAAAAAAAACATTGCTAAAGTTTTTTATGCAAAATAAGGGTATTTTTTTCGAAAAATGTTTACATCCAAGAATTTACACGTTAAAAAAAAAAAAAATGCTTCTTGAACGCAACAAAAGATATATTTTTACCAATTCTCATAAAAATTCAATGATTTTTACGCAAGAAAAAAAAACTGAATAATCGGTTTTTTGTCATATTCTTGGTGACTTTGAGGCTATGTCGAAAAATTTTCAGTACAAAAGTTTAAGATTTCTTGTTCATCTACAACTTTGGTATTTAACAGTTTCCACTGGGAGGTCACGTTTTTCCACAAATCGCGAAAAATGGTTTGTACCCCCTAACTTGCATCTCTATTTAACTATTTCCAAAATTTTCGAGTTTAAATTATTTTTTTCCCTTACGTTACAACCTCAAATACATTTTTCTGCTGGCCGCTGCCTGTTAATAATGTTTTTTTTTCTTATGTTATAATCCGTAACGGCACTAGCCTATAATGGATAGAGACTGGTACGTTTGCGGTCTAACAACAGTTATTACGCCGTTGTTGCTTGCCGTCTCAAAGTTGTCGTCATGAGTTAGGTTCATTGGGGAGCAATATACTTATGCTAAGTATTCTTTTAGTTGTAATAGGGTCTACTCTTATGCCGAATTCAGCAAGATTGAAAATTTATCTGATCTTTTGACAGTGCAGCTCCGTCGGTTCCCTACCGTCGCGTCGGTAAGGCAATGATCAACGAAGTGGTCTCACTGTTGTTTCAGACATATTTTCTTCTACTGTCCCAATTTTATTTTATTGGCTCTTCTACCTACTTTCTAGCGACCAAACTATTTTATACCGCGTTTTGAGAGTTTTCTTAATATTTTATATTATAACGCTTAAATGTGTAGGCATGATAAATTTACTATGGTTTTTAAGCAAGCAAAATTCGTTTTGTATATTTCATTTCTGACCAGCAATGGTCTCTCCACGTGCTATCCTGGCGATTAAGGGGGGTAACAATTTATCATTTATCCATATACATAGGAACTTGTCAATGCCCACTCTGCCAGAAAAGAGTGTTAATCAAGATTCCTCCCGTTCTGCGCTCCTACGTTTGATTCTATTACTGTTCCTTTTTTTTTTACCTTAGATAGCCTGTACTAAAGCCAAAACCTCTACTGCTATCCAGTTGCCTTGTGGCTTTTCTGACCCGTCTTCACGTGGTCTTTACGTTCGGCTCTAAAGACTCCTGTCACGCTGTTGTCAGGGTACGTTTGGCTATCACCACCGATGTTATTCTTTATCAAGCTTTGGTTTTTTTTATGCTGATGCTTTAATTTTGCTACAATACACTTAACTACACATTATTTCATGAAATTTGTGTACTATCAACTTATAATATGGAAGTGTGTTTGGAATCAAATAAACTTAATTTCGTTCATTGTTGTTTTTGTATTTAATAAAATTTCTCACTCTAGTAAAATATCGAATAACCACTGGTTTTCAAACAAAGAAGCTATTTTATTTTGCAGTTTTTAAAAAGTATTATATTACATTTTAGTTCCAAAATTAGTAACAGAATACAACCTCGTTCCGTTTAGGCAAGAAAAGTCTATTTTTTTGTTAATAAAGTCGGAAATACAACAATTAACAGAAATCTATATTGATGCAGCATTTGTCAATAGACTGTTTTAGCATTTTTATGCATAAAATTAAATCCAAATTTATTTAAAAAAAATATATATATTTTTCCCCAATAAATGTTTTTAACTGTTTTATTTATCTCTATGCACTAATATTCATCTTTTTAATTGCCTTCAAATTCACAAGTTTATCTGCAAAAATTTACAATGATGTTGCTCGCTCAAGTAAATAAAATTTATTCACTGATATTTTGATTGTAAAATCAAGATTAAATGTATACATACAGCCCAAAGTGAGAAAAACGATATTCGTGACTAGAATGTACAAAAACCACGCTTGTTGTGCACACAAGTCGTATTTTTCGCCTTCGTAATGAATTGTACTCTTCTATCCCTTGGGGGTTTTTAGAAATAGTCGGGAAATAAAACCGCTACGGTAGAAAATATGGTCTTTACCACGGTTGTGCATCAGACATAGGACATCATAAGAGACCTTTAAGCCTTATAATCACCCTAGTAGACATGCTGCACCTCTAAAGAGATTGACAGTTTTTTTAACTTGGTGAACTGGCTCAGGCTTAAGTGGAGCCTAGCATGTGCGCCATCTATGAAATTCTTGCAAACTGGTCTATGCTTGCTACACTTAGTAGGAGCAGTTTAAACGAGCTCGACTAAAGTACTCATTGTCATCGTAGAAAAAGATATAACAAAGAAAGATGTTTATCTGTTATAGCTCCAGGAGTCCTGGATTTTAAATTAGTAATTTAATTGGCTACTTATGGCTGAGTAAATTATATTTCAGATATTTCATGCAGGGTACTTTCAGACCCAAATATAGGCTCAGGCACGGTGTGCCTGTTTACATGCCTCTGATCTGTACTGTCCCTCTACAACGCTTCTTTCTGGTTTTCTTAGAGCTAGTATTCTCACAAAGTTATTTTGAAATTCTCTAAAAATGATAAGATTATCATTTTGCACATACTACGATATTTTTAATTGTCATACCTCTTTTTTTTTATAATATCTCTAATACTGGTGAAAACAAGGCTTTTATATACAGTTGATTAAAATCTTCCGATTCGTACGCCTTAATTGTGTAGTCTCCTTAAGGGTACCAGTAAGAACGGTTTTTTCGGGACTATAATATATATCATATTTTCATGAAGATATAGTCAGTACAAATCAGCATTAGGGTTTTTTTGTTCGTACTTCCCTGCTTTCTGTTGGTATACTGTAGTATTTGTCTTTTAATTCGTAATAAATACTAGACATTCCATGGATATATATACATACATGTACATGAGGCATGTTCTGCCACCTTGCGTGCCTAATACGCTAACTCTACCTTAGTAGCGATGAAGAAAATCGCTATAACCGATAATAACCTCGTGGCTAGAGCTTTAACATTTCATCGTAAATTAAAGGGGCGTGTATTGGCTTTAAATAAAAGGTTGTTTCCACGGATGGTATAAGCCACTGGATAGTTATTTGGTGTCATTTTCAGTTGACTACGGCAACAAACCTCTGGGTCATGATCTGATTAGTGTATGTTTTGAGGGTCGTATGTCTCTAAAAACTTTTTGTTTGTATGGCTCTTTCAAAAGTCTAATAGTCTCTCTAAGTTTTATTACAATTAAAGAAGCTCTTATTTTCTTTGACTGCAATTATTATTCAACAGTATGTTTGGACAATCGCAGAACATTGTTTCCGCTATTTACATATTCGGTATATCAACCTTTAGTCTAAGAAATATTATTTTTATTTTTCGTTTATTCCTTTTCTGTACATCCCAAAAATGAATGTGATGTGGAGACATTAAATAGACGACAAACATAATTTTTGAAATGTATTTTATACATTTCAATTTTTTTAAATATTTTTGTTTCAATGTCATGAGTAATTCTAAATAATTTTTCAGATTGTGTGCATTATGGAAAACAATATTTATAATATTTGCTCATCTGACATAGGGTAGATATCGGCTCAGAAACAGCAGCAGCACTTACTTTACTTAAGGCAAAATCAACAGGAGGAGTAGAAGATAAGCTGTTTGTACGTAGAGACCACTAATTTGACCCAGAAGTAAAAATTATTTCCTTGGTACGAGAAAAGGCACAAGCGGTTCTAAAGTCACAAAAAAAGTCACAGGTAGCAAAATAAGCTTTATAATAAGATCAGAATAGACATACAAATAAATAATTTTTTTAATTCGCTGAACGCGACAAAACAGTTAAAATAACGACACATTGGACAGGAATTCCAATCGATAAAAAATAATAAAACGGAAAAACTTTTCTTGGAAATGTTATAAAGGTTAAAAATGGTCAGGTAGTTCAAGAAGATATATTAAGTCTCATTTTGCAAAGAAATAAAAATACATTATCTTTAGAAAATGAAAAAAGTTGAAAATCATCGCACTTTTTTTTGAACTGCTCTTAAGTACTTTTAGATTGAATAATGCTTTAGAATGTTTCAAGCGCATCAAAGTATGGTTAAAAGGATTAGGCATCATTTTTCCGGCTCCGTTTTTTCGGTGGCCATGTTTCCGAATACATTTATCCAGATAACAATTTTCCGACTGTCCGTACTTTTCATACAAAATTGTTTGTAAATAAGTTATTTGTAATTAAATTATTACTTGTGGGTAACAAACTAATTATCGATGAATTTTTTTACTACCATTCTAAGTATGTTGGTGCTCGTTGGCGGTAAAAATGCGTGCTATTACACACGAAAGAATGTAAATCTCGCGCAGTTATGAATTATCCGACGAATGATGAGCATTTAGTTGTCTTAAGAGGTATTACGGACTTCCCACATTAATATCTTCCTAATTATAGCAAGTGCAAGGCAGAAAAGGTTGAATCTACTGTAAAGAAGAAGGCAAAAAGTCAACCCAAAGCGCCGCTTTTTCAGCTACTTTAAACAGCACGAATAATACTTTTGTCGACTGTAAATGTTGAAACAAGACAAATATTTATATCGGTCTTACAGTCAAATTAATAAACAAATATTAATATTATTCTTGATTCGACGTATGTGTGTGTGTAATTTTTAAAATTACACCCACACATGCATACGCACTGCTCCACACCAAGCAAGTTCAACGCTTGTTGAAATTCGTACTTGGCGGCTTCACTTTAGAAGCTCGGAGCCAAAAAAGGAGAGGAATCGAAGGGAAGGAGAAGATTCGTTTCGTCCCAGATCGCCAACTTGGACTCTTCAGTGTGGCTTGTTAGCGATCTGCGCCACAGA
>JAPYYV010006730.1:0-13018 GCA_030522625.1 Copidosoma aretas | reverse complement strand
TAGCACTGATACGCTTCACATTATTTTGCGATGGCGAGAATGACATAGCTGGTCTGTAGGATTAAATGGAAATCAAGAAGAACTGGCATATTACCGAAGTTGTTACTTTAAACAGAATTAAGGGGCCGTCCTTAAGGTCTCTTTATTACACATGGGATTTAGGAATGTGATTACTACTTAATTTTTTGGTACGTGGGTGTTCTCCGTCGATTTCCGCCGAAAGAAAATCTGTCAAAAGCCGTGAGAAGAGAACGCAGAAGGAAGCTCCCCCGAAACCCAACGTCTCTTACCGAGATCAATGCATTAACTGAACGATACCAACGCACTATTACCGGGACAAACCTCTTAATTTTTGACAAATGCTTACCCAGAGAAGAGGAAGACAATGGGAGAGGAATAATTTTCGGTACTAAGAGAAATCTGTAGGTGCTCAATAAAAGTGCAGTCTGGTTTTTGGATAGCACTTGTAAGGTTAAGTCGGACATAATTGATGAGTCTGCAAGTTTATTTATTTACAATTGTACGCTGTTTCAGGTTGCCCTAACTATATTTACCCTAGTATTTATGATTTTGGGAGCTCATGAGCTGCATAGAGATGTTGGCGATCAAGAAATAGTTTCTCTTCCGCTTTTGTATGCTCTCATGTCATCCAAGAAACGGGTGCAGTATAAGGCTGTGTTTTGAGCAATGAAAAACGTATCAAGATTGTACGGAATTAAGAACTTTGGGCCAGACAGAATTATGACTTTTTTTGAACAGGGAATAATAAATGCAAGGAAGAGGTGTTCCTGTCAGTGCTGATAACTGACTGGTTATTTTACCGAAAGCAATCGCTGTACCCAAAAATTCAATGGCGTGGACTCTAAACCCAGTACAATGACGCACGTGACTCAACTGATCGAATACAAACGCATATGCTAGCAGCTTTGGCATTCGCTCCAGTCGACGATCTTCCGCGGGTATATAACCTACTAAATCTACTAAAGGAGCATACAATGAGCTGTTTAGCTGAAGTCATCGATTATTTTGGGGAGAATTACGTGATCGGTTGACCCGGCAGAGAAAGAAGGAGGGCTGTTCCTCCACGCTACAAGCTGGCGTCGTGGTATCCATACGATGCCACGCTTTAGGACGGGCACAGGACGAATAACTTAAGCAAGGGGTGGCACAATCGATTCAATTGAAAGGCACATCCTGACCTGTACTCTGTCGTAACTAAATTCTAGAAGGAGCAGTCGTATACAGAGAGTAAGGTAGTGGAACCGAGTGCCGGAAAAGGGGGAAAAAAATCTTAGGTAAACATTTATCTTTCGGTGTCAAAAGAGTAATTAAATAATTACAAACAAAAATAAATGTAACGTTCGCAAGTTAAATCTGCACCCCATGCAAAGTGGCTAGAGGTTCAAAAACGGCATTTTCACGTGGCTGGAACAGACAAAGACCATTCGGAAGATAAAACCAAAATCAAATACGTGTCCAACATTGCACTAAAAATATTTGATTGATGTTCAACCAATAGATCACAGATGACAAATATGGTCAGAAACATATTAAATTTCATTCAATTCTGTTTCTGTTTTTTTTTTTAATTGTGCCGGAAATTAATGAATCCGGAATAACGGGCGCCGGAAAAATAGAGCTAGAAACATGACCATATACCGATTGAAAGGCTCAAAATTATTGAGAACTTTCTCGTACACTATATACAGTATTTTTTCCTTTTGTCAGTATTTACTAGATAAAAAGATTATCAGGCAGTAACTGGTTTGTTAAAGCTATGCTTTTTATGGCATACTTTGGCGCTGGGGGGTCAGCAAACAGAAACCTTCACATTGACCGAAATTTAGTAGCCTACCTACTGAAACGAAAAAGTCTATGCTAGAGGGGTCGAGTAATAAATTCCGCCCAGCGTGAGTTGGGTAGGAATTAAATACTAGACCCCCTAGGAGAAAACCCATGTTAAAAGAGGCAGGTAATACATTCTATCCCGCGTGATGCAGCGCTATATTTCAATCTTATACAGTAGAAGTTTTTACTTCGCTTGTGGGGAAGTGACTTGGAGACTTAGCAATCAAGCGAGTGGAACATAAAACGTGGCTAGCGTGGGCTGTTTAAGTCGCCACGTATAGTTGTTAACAGTTGCTGGCTGTGGCACCAGAGTACAGATTTGCTTCTATGCCCGTACGAAGACTGAGACCATTCAGATCAGAGGTTATATTATCTTCATAGAATCAAATAAAAAAATTTAAACAAAAACTCTGCTTGTATAGAAAGTAAGTGCAAATGAGCTCAATATACTTTAAAATGATTTTGTGACAACAAAAACTTTAAAAACAGAAGAAACTTTTAATCTCGGAGAGGAAACAAGATAGATCGCAGATATCAATTTTTGCAGGATTTCTGTAGAGAAAAAAGTATCAAGGCACTCTCACAGATATAATTGTGATCCATTCTTTAACACAACATTGATTTTTCATATTTTAGATGTATTATGATAGAACAGGGGTGAAGCATTCCAAAAAAATTGCAGTTTGTCGAGAATATTTATATAAAAATAAAAATATCAATTCAACATGATTTAATGACAACATAACGTTTAGGTAAAAGAAAAAATGCTGCATCTCGAAGGAAAAGCCAAATACAATAAAAATAAACATTTGTATGGGTTTCGTAATATAGAAGACTATATCGTTTCCGCAAAAAAAGTAGGTAATCAATACAATATAGTTACTCTGAAAAATATCGTTACTTCTGTATTAAATATATCTTAGCAATAGATATATATTACAGACATAGTATTTTCCTGGCTAAACTAATGACTAAAAAATTTAAAGTTAACAATAACATCAAAAACAGGATATTCTTCCCGTGATAAGTTATAAAACTTCGTCAAAGAGCAGGACTATTCATGTACTGAAAATTATTTTACTAAATTTCCCAATAATTTAGCAACCTCATGTTGTCATCATAAAGGTTACAATAATACTTTTGTCGACTGTAAAAGATACAATAATACAAATATTTTTATCGGTCTTACAGTCAAATTAATGAATGAATAAATGTTAAAATTAATTTGACTGTAAGACCAATAAAAATATTTGTATTATTATTATTACATAATTTACTTAACGATTCCAATCACTTATACATTCCTTTCATTTACACAGAACAACAAAAATTCGTCAGTATTACAGAAACCTTATAGCGCGTATCTAAAATATTTTTAAAACGATTAGTAACCTACAAACGTCTCTCCCAAAAGCATTAAGACGTTTCTAAAACGTATTCGAAACCGTAAAAGGTCTGTTGCTGAGCTTAGCATAAGTAATATGATACGTGTCAGAAACGGGGTTGAAATGTTTCTGAAACCATAGCTGAATTTAGTGCAAACTTAGAAATAAAAAATTTTTTATTTAGTCAGCGATACCCATATTCGTATATAACAACAACAATAAGAGTAAAACAGAAAAATAAAAAAAACACGCTTTACCCCGGGACATGAAAAGGCCAATTTTTGATAAGAGGCGACTATCTTATCCAGTTGATAAAAGTAGATTTAATACCGTGTTTATAAATAACATCACTATGAAATAAAAAAAAAAATATTTATGCTTTCCATCTTTACAACTGAATTATGGAAACACAAATGCGCTTTTAGACAATTTACTTACTGAATGTTATATATAAACATTTTTATCTTTCACAAACAGTATCATTCGTCTTACTTTTACTCTTGGGAATCAACTTGATGTTCTACTTTTGTATTGAGTTTGCATTTAATAAAGATTTTATATATATGATTAGTTAGTACATCGTCAAATCAAATGATATCTTAATAATTTGAGTATGTATAAGTGCAGTTGTGAGTACCAAAAAGAAAAAAGAAAAAAGTACTTGTACCGTATCTAATTTTGTATATAGATAATCTTATCTACTCTGTCAAAGTGGATGAGATAAATGCTTGCTTATTATCCTGGCGGTTTTAGTTCGTGTCCTGAGCAGAGCAATTTTTTTTCTTTATATCTTCAATTTTTCTCTTATTGTCGTGTTCCATGAATTTGGGTATTGCTAAAATAATAACAATAGTTTATTTTTCTCCTTTATCTGCACTAATTTCAGGTACAATAAAAAACAATCCGAAAACTTTTCTAAAACGTTAAATACAAACTTTTCTGGGTTTAACAACGGACATTTTACGAGTTTAATACGTTTGAGAAATGTTTCTTAGTTCTTGGAACAGACGTTCTTACGTTTTTATTGAATAGTTTTGTGCTATGCTGGAATCACAAATTCTCTGGCTACTATTATGATTAGAAATAAAGTTTGAACTGGTTGAAAATTTTGACTCAATTAGGTTTTCACCATTACAAAAGATAAATTTTGTAGTCGGCTAACAGCATCAACGAGGTAATAATTCATTTATGTATTGTTTGATCATCCTTCCTACAACCATAATTTTCCAAAGGTAGCTCTAAAATAGCAATACAAGGTTGCTGAAGTTTCGGGCAAGTACGTTAAAAACTTTTTTCATAGTCATATCGTAATTTTCTTTGACCAACTTACTTTATTTATGGTGGATTCTTATGGAAATTTGATTCGTACACTTATAATTCGCGAGATATGCATTAACGAAGCTGATATCAGGATGCTACACTTTGAATAGCTGATAATTTTTTCCATCTCTTTCGACGCATAGCTTCTCCCAACAGTCCCACGACTGCATTTTTTATATTTAAAAAAAAAAAATATGTTTATAACATACATTTCTAAATCAATCGTAGATCTTAAAATAGCAAATATTAAATATTTGTGAAGAAATAAGCTGGATCATTCATTCGCAATATCAAAAGATTATGCGATGAAAATTGTTCCGATTGGTCCAGGTAAAGGATCTCAGGCTTTTTGACTGTAATCCATACATGTATGTCAAGTTTTACATAACAATCAAAATAAATGTAAATGTAAATACTTATTTGTGATGACCTACGTTTTTCCATACACCATAACATTTACTGTGCTGTGTTCCTATACAATTAACCAAAAATGCCTATAATTATTTTAGTCTGTACCCTGTACAGTGCTATTTTAGTCACGTACGCTCAGACATTATATCACAGACCAGTCGTTCAAAAGCCTACTATACCAACAACTTATTTTTGTACTTTAAAGGTAAGGGCTGGTTTTGGGAGAGCTAAGGGTACGAAAGGAGGAGTAGGAGAAGCTAGCTTAATACTTATTGTGGTTAGAATCACGTAAAAACGAGCAAATCACTTCTTGATTTAAGAGGTAGCTGAGAAGGAGATAAAAAGATTGGGTGGCAGGGACAGCGTACGGCCGGCGTAGGCAGGGAAAGTCGGGACAGTAGCTGATTGGTTGCTAGAATCCCATTAGATTAACAAAGGGCGTCGTCTGTTTGTTTGTTGCAACGCATGGATGTATAAATACAAGCCTAACAGGATTTGCAACAAATCGCGGTAATTCTGCTGCTGACTTCCTTGAAGCTTGCTACTTTTGACCGTACAACTGTATAACATAGGGATGTATACATTCTTCAATTCGTATATACATGCATACATAAATGCATACATGTGTACATGCCAAAAAATAATCCTGCCTGCTGGGACATTCGGATAGAAACCATACAAAGCCATTTTTTGGCAAGTGTTCACCTTTTGATTGAAATAATTTGCAAATGTGTTCTCACATGCCAATTATAACCATATAACGAATAATTATTTCGCGTGGGTTATCGTGAGAGGCATATTTAGGCAATGCAATTAAAAATAAAATCTTTTTTTTTAATTTTAAATTTGTAACGGGAGGCCAGCTGTTTGTTACAATATAGTTCATATTACCTGAGATAAATTACAATTTTTAGTAGCTATTTATCAATTAGTTTTTTGGAGGGGGGGGGTAGTGATCTATCTATGCGGAATTGATTAAGCTTTCACTTCAATATCTTACAAAAGAGATGATGAATCTATACAGCTAATTAATACTGATTAACTGACGATAATATTTGGACTCGAACAAGACATTCTAGTGTAGGTACTTACATCTATGCAAACACATCAATGTAATCACACTATGTAATCGGAGGACATAGTTATTTTTTCATCCTATTCTAAATATTGGCCTTTTAGTGTATATCTTTTCGAGCACGATAATAGTTTGTTCTATTACAATAATTTTATTTAACTTCTAATCTACTCCTACATTTATATAAAAATACAATGTCGGCTACTAAAAGCCTAATTATTTGTATTTATTTTTAGATTGATTTTACTGTCAAATGTGGACAAAACATGGACATCTACTGATGTTGAAAAAATAAAATTAAATCATGCAGAGGATATGTACAAGCAGGAGATAATATGGCTCGAAAAAGATCTTAGGTAAGTTTGCTATCCAAATAAAAATGATTAAATTATGTAACATAATGTTTCTACTGTTCAGTGGCTTAGAAAATACTGTCGAAGATCTACGTAGAAATGTGATCAACCGAAAGACAAGAGTTAATATGTCAGATGTAGAAAATATGGCCTTGATTTTAAGTAAAGCAAGGTAAAAAAAAAACAATAATTGACGAAGTAGCTTTCGTTCTATATACTTTAATGTAAATGCATGATTAATCATAATACATCTTACAGTAAAACAGTGGCAGACTTAAAAGTTCGATTTCCAATCCTTCAAGATGAGGTCAAAATAATCCTTAGCACAGAGATGGAAAAAGTGATGAGGGAAAAGAAGTTTTTAAAGGATGAACCAGAACGATTAGAATCTGCACTAAAACGTTGTAAAAAGCTTACAGGTACACTTGTTACTCTAAAACGGTAAGATTTGCTTGAAATGTGGCGTTATTACAGTTTTTGATGTATGTAAAAATGTTTTAGAAGAAAGCAAATTATTATCCATTAGGTCTATAAAATCCTAAATTTTCATCATCTCTGTGATAGGATAAAAGAAAAGTTCGAAAACCTATTAAGTGAAGGTATGCACTACATATGAACAATTTTACACCACTTCTACGCTAATTTGCCACAAAATTACAGCATTATTTTGTTGGACAAATAAACATTTGTTGCTGATAAACTGCTCAGAGTCGTCATCATTAAATCGCATTTAGCGTCACTTTATTGTATGACATTAGTTTATTTTTAGTTTAAGAAATTGTTAATTAGAATTTAATACTTACTATTAACTCATTTTTAAGAGTCAGCAGAACAGCATTGTAGTTAAACAGTAATCCCTAATCCCTAGTTTTCTACGGTAACAATATTTCAGTTGTTACAGATATAAGTTATTTTGCCGTAACTGACTTAAATAGCGTCCGTGGTTCGAATAAAATTTAATAAGGTAAAGGTAAGAGCTTCTACCTGCTGACAATACAGCTTTCTTCTTGATCCACGCATGTATGTTATAAACAACAGTAGTTCCGCCTGAATTCGTACTATAGCAACAGTGATTACAAAGAGGCAATAACATTTTTTTTATGTGCAAGACACTACAGTATGTACTTTGTATGTTTTGCGGGTAGCTTATTACGAATCTACGCTAACTTCTACGAGTTTGGCTAACCTTACCTCAAAAAAGCCCATAGAATCAATACATAGAGAAATAATGTCCATAGCCCACTTGATTCATATTTCCAAGTCAATTGCTCCCTTATTCAAAGGTTTTACTACACTGTCCCTAAAATTTATTCCTTAACCCTACAATTCCTTAATATTACCTATAAAAATCCAATAGAGTCGAAATAAAAGGATAGACACCGAAACTCAAAAAACATTAGTAAATCCATTTACATCGAATAAAAACGTAATAGCCCAGTTGTCCTACTACTTCCACATATTGGCTTTTTTATTCAAAGCTTTTCTCCACACTGACCCTAAACTTCAGCCAACTTAGCTCTGTAGTACCCTAGCCTTACCTCGAAAAACCTGATATAATCGATGTATAAAGATTTTAAAGTCATTAATTAGCTTTGCCTAATATTTTAAACTTAATCTCTCCTTTATTTTATGTTTTTAATCACACTGTCCCTAAACTCTTGCCCTTAATTCGTAAGTGCACTAACCCAACCTTAAGTGATCTCAACAAAATACTTTTTGATGACTAAAAACTTAATAGTTATCTAGGCCTGAACTAATAAACTTAATGTAACTTAGGTGACTTTAGTAAAGAACAAGTTGGGCGTTTTAACCAAGATCTCAAGGATATGAAGAAAAGTTACCTAGGTGTTCGAGATAAGCTTGTGATGGCTCACTAATGTTGGTCTTTTGGGACAGATTTGTAAAGATTGCCCAAAAAAAGCTACACGTAAATTAATCGAAACCAACAAAATTTGATCCGTCTGGCCTTCTAAAAAATACTTTAGATGTAATTTCATTACTTTTCATAGATTTTTATGACAAACAAAAATATATTATAATTTTTTAAAATTAACGGGAAACGAAGTCACCATAGCAATATTTTTTAATTCTAATGATTGCATGAATAAGGCTGCAAATGTTAATACTGTTAAGTACTCGAGTATCGGTATTTTCGGCGCACTAAGTATGATTTCACGTGTTTATGCATTTAAATTTGCACATTATGTTAACTATAATAGATTGTGAACGATTTTCATTATGCAAAAGTATTCATGTATATGTATACAACAATAATTGATTCTTATGTGATTTGATGTAAATATATTATTTTTCAAAGCAATGATGCGTAATTCAAGTCCAAAAAAAGCAACTGAATGACTCTTAGTATTTAAGTTCCTGAGGCAATTTAGAGACTTTTTTGTTAAGTGCCTCATAACCTGAAGGATTGAAAAATGAAGAGTGGGGGTCAAAATGTATGGAAAAATTGTTTGGAAACTAAATTAAAAAGCGTTAAATTAAGGTACGTACACTTACTATTGATTTAAAAAATTTATATCCGAAATGTATAAACGATTTGCACTAAAAAATATTTTTCTAAATTAGAAAGAATATTGCGTAGGAACAGGTAGTGCCTTCGAGAAAAACATTCGTTCTTGTGTAGAGGTTGTGACGTGGCAGCTAAAACTGTTCCGTCACGGTATACCTATATATGCGCGTGTCGTCAGCAGCCACTGAACAATATAAAGGTAGATAAGTGCACTCTATAATTCACCAAAAAACGTATGTTTCTAGTGCCACTGACGATAAGTTCCGGAAGCCGCGAAAGGAGACGCGATGTATGCAGCTACCAGCAGTAGTACACGATGCTTGCCTGTACACCTATTCATGTATGTGTACCAGTGCATGCGAGAGTGAGAGGAACGAGAATAGGCGTGAGTAGCGGCAGCACTAGCTGACGTAGCCGAGAGCTGTAAAGTCAATGAGTAGCTTCAGAGACGTGTAGCAGGAAGGAGCTTCCAAGTCGAGGCACGATATAGATAGCAAGAAAGAGAGAGAGATCCGAAAAAAAGTGACGGGTACAACGACAGTGCAGAAGGTTTGGGAGCCGAGAGACAATACGTTTGACGTGGGCTTAACGAGGATACGAGGTGCCAGGCGTGGGTGTTCAGGACGACGAGCGAGGAACGTGAGGAGTGTGTGTGCGCTCGGCTATGCGCGAAGGTTCCAGAGGTAGAACTCTGAGTCGAAGTAGCCATCAGCAGTTAGGGGTACGTACTGGAGGGAAATCTGTACGAGAGCTCGTCACCAGGGATCGGGAAAGCCGAATGAGAGAGACGCCACGAGGCTGGTCTGTAGCTGTGTGAGGCCGCAACGAACAGAGCAGCCGATCAGCGGAAGAGGTACCACCATGCGGAGGTAGATCGCGCGTGCCGAGATTTTCAGTTGCGAACAAAATCAGGCATTACCAGGAGAGATAGACGGATAAAGGTATACAGGAAATTAGAGTGCCTTAAAAATCCTGGATGTCGATGGGAGAGTAGTTCTGCAGGATCGTTGGGAAGGCGTGGGATTTTAGGGTAACGTGTGTGTGTGTCTGAGAAGGAGACGAAGAGCGTAAGACGGTACGGGTAACGGGTGGATACCGCGCGCTTGGATGGTCATCTCGTATGCGTCGCTCACGAGGTTTTTCTTTGTTGACACTGGGTCTCGGGCTTTCCCGCACGAGCAGGTGAACAGTGCCAATAGGCCAGGCCATACGGTCAGCAAATCACCGTGTAATACTCGATCGCGCAGACAAGGGGAATCACGATCGCGGACTTCCAACGAGCATGCATATATGCATGTTAATTTACTGAGAAATAGGTGTGCAGGTGTCAGGGGTAGGAGAAGGCGAGAGATGTTAAAAAAAAACAAGGTGTGAGTCACTGCTCAGATATAGTTTGCTAGACTAGAGTACAATCATCCATTACACACACGTCTTATTTGGATAATTGACAGAGGCACAACAATAAACCGTGATCATTATTAATACTACAAACAAGTCCTTTTACCCAACCCCCCAAACATCGTCGAAGATTTCCCAAAACGACCGATTGCAACTGAAGCCACTTATTCACAGCACCTCAGAATTTTCTGTTTTGCCCACACATCTTATTTGGCTAATAGACAGAGGCACGACTATAAAACGTGACCATTAGTAATACAACTGATGAAACAGATAACGAAACACCCGCACGCTCGAGCGTTACGGAATAAAAATGAAATATAACTCAAACACCTACACCTAAATAACCAAATAGCCTCGCTTGCTTACACTGTCTATTAACAGATTACTTCTTTACTAAGCGTGTAAGCAAAGAAGTATATTGGATTTCAGAAAAAAGTACATAAAATAATACCCTATATTATAACTAAATAACAGTCTATTGCAGGAATCGGGCAGAGCAACCAATGAATGCTCATGATGCAAAAAAAACCAGGTGTGTGCAAACCATAATTGTGCTGTAGTCTAGCAAACTATATCCAAGCAGTGATAGGCTAAGATCTTCCAATCGGAAACCATGTTTTTTTCATACAAAAAGTAATAAGCAATAAATTTTCGTGTAGTATACTTATTTTATTGGTGTATTATAATTCTGATCATGATGTAAATAGACAAAGTTTGCTGGATAGCACATGCTTTGACAAGGGAGGAGACCAAATAGATTTTAGGACAATGAAGCTCCAAATTTGTCCAAAAAAAAGCACGTGTCTCAGTACAATGTTCTACCACGTCCAAATAACTAACATTGCTGTACTAAGGCAGAAAGAAAAAACCTGACCGTCAGTGATACAGCTATTGAAACAGATACTTATCCGAAATCCGTACACTTTAGCTCAATACATAATTCAAATAAAATACAATCAAAGCACATATAAACAAATGACAAAATAGACCCCCCCACTATCACTGTTTGTTGATAAATAATTTATTTAGTAATTCAGAATGTAAGCAGAGAAGTCTATTAGATTTCGGGATGACATAAATAGTATAATCACACCTTATTACAGGAGTCGAACAAAGCAACCGACTCATGGACATGGTGGAAAGACAGCCAGGCATCTGCAGACCATGATGACGTTGTAGTGTAGCAAACTATAACAAAAATCTAATTTGCTAAGGCCTCCCAATCGGAAACAACGTTATTTTCATACAAAATTTGATAAGCACTATTTTTCCGTGTATTATACTTACTACATAGATGTATTCTAATTTCGATCATGATATCAACAGTCAACGTTGGCTGGACATGACATGCTTTTGATAACGCAGAAAACTAATTAGACTTTAGGGCAAGTAAGATACATATCTGTATAACAGAAAATATGTGTTTTGATACAATGCTCTACTACTACATCTAATAATAACCAACTTTGTGTTACTAAGGCGGAAAACAAAAAACGTGACTAACAGAAATACCGAAGATAACACAGATACTGGATAGTAGACACGTACACATAAGCTTACTACTTAATTTAAATAATTCAAAACCCACGCACCTTAATTCAAATCTACCAATTTACTCGCCTGGTTATAATGTTTATCAATAATTATATAATGCACTAATTCAAAATATTTTCACAGAAAAGCATAAATATGAATATCCAGCTTCTTTAACCGAATAACCCAATATACTTTAACCTAATATTCAAAGGGAAAACAGATATCAAAGTCAAAAATAATTATTGTTTTTATAAGTTGGGTCATTGGAAGAGTGGGGATATTATAATTATTTCAGAAGTAATTATAAAATCGTGTACTTTTAGACAGTCGAGAAGAAAGTAGAATTAATGTAGGAAAAGTTTTTGAAAAAAACTTAGGCACCCATGTATTAAGTTATACTTTTCCGGCAAACAATATATGTAGATGTGGCTGATTACGCCAAAATTTGTTCGGTAATGATACCAGCTCAAATTTTGGAATAATAAGACGCAATGAAAATGAAGTAATTCATCCATAGAACTTTACATGTGTAAACCAATGTTAGAAAATATTATATCTGTAAAAATTTAAAAAAAAAAATTTTTTAAAATGTAAGGGTTCAGAAAATTATTATTTATTTATTTAAAAACTAACAAATCAATGAAACGAAAGAAATATGAATTATTATACAGAAAAGCTGCAACCTATATATGTTTAAAATGTTTTAAAAAACTTAATACATTAATTGTTTTATAGTTTATTAATGTATATCAACAAATATTCAATCAAATTTATAAATAGACAGTAACTCAATATTAAAATTAAAAGTGAGTTAGAAACTAAAATGTAGAAAGTAATGATGTATAGCTCACTAACAGAGGTAGCCTGTAGATAAGTCGACACGGTACATGGCTCGAGATCGCGAGTTTAAATCCGCTGAAAAAAGGGTATTTTTCAGAAATTGAAAATTCACTTACGGTAAATATTTTTTAAGGGGGAAAGATCGGGAATCATTGATTTACTTCCCTGCATAACGATCATATACATCAAGAAATCATTTTATACATGAATGTATGTTATCAATGGTTATTTTATAAAATCTCAGAGTTACCATGAAGAATCTTGGGGTTTGCGCGTGGATCGCGCAGGGGGCAAAGCCCCACTAGTATATATAGATACATAT
>JAPYYV010006729.1:0-14035 GCA_030522625.1 Copidosoma aretas | reverse complement strand
CCCCCCCCCCCCCGTCCCTTGACAGCTCCTTATTATCGCCCATGCCCCCCCACATTATAAGGTAAAAATTTGTTGTTTTTTCCGTTAAATAATATTGTTTTGCTCCCAACAGGAGAGGCATGGAATCAAAAGATATAACTGTAAACGCAGTCTTACATTGTCATTTCCTACTTTGAAAGCGTAGGCGAGAGTCGATTGCTAAATGTTTGAGGTTAAACACAATTTTACAAAATCATTAATAGAAACTTTGTTGGACTAAAAATTTAATTTGTAGTCGTATACTTGACTCGGTAGTCGTGCATAAACCACCGTAATACAAGCAGTTACATCTTCAGAGGTTACGTTACTTTCCATAATGTACTATATATTTTCAGCTTTTGTTTTTTCTACTTAGATTACACAGAACTTCGTCTTTTCTTTCGGCTTAAATTAAAACAACTTACTTACTTTTAGATTTTTTCCAACTTACCGAATGTCCTAAATTTTTAGTATGCCACTACATTGCTTTTTTTAAAGCAAAATAAATTCCACAAGTTTCACACGCTCTATCTAAAAATTAAGATTGGACTGTTGGGTGACACAGATCATATAGGAAATGATTTTTAACTCATCACAACAAGGAGTTTAATGCTGTCTAATACTTATTTTTGAAACAAGGGCATAAAATTATCATTATATTTCTTTTTCTCGGATTTAAAACAGTCAGAGAATCCGTTTTTTCATCGTATGTAAAAGCGAATGGAAGTGGAAGAAATCCAAAAGATAAAACTGTACCTAATTACAGTACCGTAAATTACTTTTCGATTCACCACAACACTCATTATTATGGCGTTTGCTATCTAAAAATTAATTGTTATGGAGTACTTTATGATGTATGCCTTAATAATCTAATTCTACGAAGAAAATAAGAAAAAATGTAATAAACTCAGTTTAGACAATAAGTATTTACCTAAAAAAATTCTGTGACTCACATACATGACTCATGTACCAATTATTATCGATTTTCAAGTTTAGAGCAAGATTTTCACTGGGCTGTACGAATTTGGCAACCACAAGCCGAACAAGCAGAAAGTAAACGTCATGTCATCGCCTAGGAGGAACAAGGTGCATAAGAACTACGAAAATTTAATGGTGTTTTAGCATTTCCTTAAATGAAAACTGGAAAAATCATACCGGATGATACTGTAAATAAAGTTGTAGAGTTGTATAAAAGTGATGTGAACAGTCAAAGTATGCCCAATAAAAAAAAAAACAGTGTATATTGGCTGGTGCCAGCGGTACACATAGTGTATGCATTTGCGTACTACACCAGAACTTTAAGTCAATAATCGATGCTTTAAATTTAACTTGATTTACTCTGAATCATAAGAATAAAATACCTTCTTTTACAGATTCGTTCAAAATTGTTCTGTATGAAAATCCATCAGCATCTTGTAATTCGAGCGACTGTAGTAACTACTAAGATATTACAAAGTTTTCGAATTTTATTTTCGATATTTTTAAGAGAACTTCTGAAGTGACTTGAAAGATTGTTTGAAAGTATTTATTCGATATTGCTTTGAATAATCAAATATCCTGTTGTAAAAAGAAATGAAACTAACAGACGGAAAAATATTTCATAGGTATTTACACGCTTAATAAAATTATTAATTATAAAATTCATTGACATTATATATCATAACTTTATCATTTCAAAAGTTTTGTTATTACAAACGCCTTTACATTCTTCCCAAGCATAAATTTTTGAGTTTAATATTTTGTTGACTGAAACTACTGAACAAGAGAAAATTATCTGTAGTATTATATATTAATACACATGTTAAAGGTGAACCATGGAATCAAACCCTTTAAGATGCTAAATGAAAAAACTACTATAAAAAAAGTGTTTTTAAATGATTACCACTAAGTAGATTTGAAACATCGTGAAAAATATTTTATTTAAGGATGAGAAAATAAAAAAGAAGTTGAATTTATTTCCAAGCTTTCGAAAAATTATTAAAATATAAAAGCATGATATGAAAAGACTTTGACAGTCAAGGTTTTAAAAACTTAAGACCAATTTTAAATAATGGTATGCAATTTAATTTGAAGAATAAGAAAAAATATTAATAGTCAATATATATTATAAGAATAAGTGTAGATTGATATTTTGATTGAGTTTATTACCTAAGTACAATAAAAATTAGTCTAATTTAATGAAATTTATTAAGGAGTGGTAAAAAATTTCAATATCATATTTAGTAGAAATTATATGTTAATTTATATTCTTATGATAAATTTGAATTAATTGTGGATTAAATATATGACGAATGGTGAAAGTCACTTAATAAATTGACGAAGAAATAAAAATAGTTTTTCGACAATGATGTTATTATTTAAAAAAGTATTCGATTCATGTGACGGAGTTGCTGTTTTTTAGCTGCTGGTAAATTTCTATTTATCATCTCTTATGTTTACATTAAGAAATCAATTACCATTAGATTTCCTGTCATAGTTACCAATTTTTTCCAAAGTATCTAGATAGTCTCAGAATTAGACTTTTTGTTTAATCTTAACTTATTTATTTTTTCAAATGTGTTTCATTGAGTATGGTGGATTACATGTACTGTTCAAAGCTACGTTTAGGATCTCTAATGTATATAAAAGCGAGCAGATATACGCAGACTATTAACTTTCTGTGAATATAATTGTAACAATATTAGTAAGTAAACCATTAGTTTTTTGAATGTAGACATAACTGTGAAGCGAATTTGAATACAGCAAAAAGAGATGTCAAGTGTTAAGATATTGATCACGTTATCCTAAATCGTTAAGATAGAACTACTGAGACGAATCCATGGATGTATTTCTGTTAATTTACCAACAAAACCAATGAGAAATCTAATGCATGGTGCACGGAAGTAGTGCGGGGGCTGCATTTGCGGTAATGTTGGGTGCTGGGTGGACGTATTGCGGTAATGCTGCATCGGTGGTAGTGTGGGGGATCGGGATGGGTAAATTTTACGTGGTCTAGAAAGGGCGGTTCGAGGGAGGGGGGCAGGAAAATTTTATTTTATTGTATTTATTGGACATTCCACATCAACTAGGCCATCTGAATGGCCAAAATCTTACGCAACCTAGAATATTTGTTTTGGGCTAATATTGTTCGTATGTTAATAACAGTTTTTCACTTAAAGTCTTCCATGATTAACACTTTTACCCGAAATAATTTTTTCGGCCTAAATATTATGTTCTGTATACGTATGTCTCTTAATTTCAACTATTACGCTCTATAGCCCTCAAACATATATTTTAAGTCATATTTTGGCTAAAACCTAACCTGAAAAATCATCATAATTAATTCAATGGAATATTTTCCCGTTATCGCGACTGCGCAAAATGATGCATGTGTATTCCACCTGGAATAAGAAAAAAATCTTTATGCAAGTTTCGTCATTATTCGATCATATAAAAAGTCATTTCATCATATTTTTTCGTAGTTATATACAATTTGAATAATTTTCCATTCCAATGCAAAGTGTGATCATGAATTTATTTTTAAAGCCTACAGAGTAATCAAAGAAATCCTGTGAAGGTATGATTAAAAACCCTGCTGACTCCCCTCCATTTCATATGTACGCATTATACACCATGCGTTACGCTTGCTTCATGTAACCGTTCTCTTAGCATTGATATATTCTGTTCTATCTTTGATTTCATCGTGTAACAGCCTTAATGTTGTCGTATCTATCGTACACAAACAGACATACGATGAAAAACACAATAACTTATTTAATTAGAAAATTTGACACTTGAAATATGTATTGTTTATAATTATGATATTAATAAATCGTTGGTAATAAACTTAAATTATTTTTTAATGGGTAGATTTATATTTTAAGTTTTCTGAGTGCAACATAGTCTTACATTATTTAAGAAATAAGGAGACAATAACTTTTCTTCGAGGTGTGAAATTCTAACTGTATATGTTTGTTTGTGATGTTTTCAACAGCTATTTTTCAAGTTTTTAATATTTTTTCTATTTATGATATTATCATAGTCATAATATACAATATATAGTCATCAGTATATCTACATCAGAATAAGATTTATACTGACTTATGTGTAAGTCCTTATAATGAAACAGGTCATGTAGGCAAAGAGCTAAGATATTTTTCTAAAAGTATACAAGAAGCATTCCCAAATATTGCTCCTACAGCTACAACGTGTGAAAATCGTAGATAGTTGTTTTTGACGAATGGGAGTGATGAGCTAGTTCGTTCAGCTGATTCGGTGCACGATTCTGTTAATTCAGTATCGGATGATTCAGGTGATCTAAGGCTTTTACCAACTAGAAGATGTGTTACAAAATATTAGAGAAAAGTTTTATATGGCAATAATATTCGTAATACTTTTTTTTTAATATCAAATAGTAGTATCTTAGATCTATATATACATAAAAATCCAGCCCACTTTTGGAAGAATTCGGCCGTATGCGAGAAGATCCGGATATATGAAGGATTGTCCGGGGAAGTCTTGGAAAGCTTAGCCTGCTGTCAGAAGACATCGGCCGTTTTCAAAACTATTCGGATATGCAAGGAAGCATGGAGAGGCGTATTATTGATGCTTTAGTATTATGTTATGATCAATTTTTTTAAACCATGTACCTTTACATAAACCATCAGATATACTCAAATTTCATAATAACATCACAACAGCTCTAATTTTGCAAATTAAGTTCACAAGGTGTTAAACCTTCACATGTATGTACTTATTGAAATTTCTACCGGAAACTCAATATAAATATCATCGTCAAATTTGTTAAAAATTTTTACCTCACATAACTATACTATAATATGTAATAATTTATCATTTGAAAAATATGTGTACTCGTTGCAAAAAGTAAATATAAGACTTTTGATTTAAATATTATCTAATGATTTATAGTAGTTCTCGTCACAAATGTGCATGTCTCCAGGGCGGTCCCTGGACCCAGGGTTGCTTGCGAAGCAACGCTCGAGGGACCATTCGGACCACCATGGTCGGATGCACATAAGTGGCGACCCTATTTTCCTACCCAGGGGTTTACTAGGGTTGCAAAAGTGCCTGAGGTAGCAAAAATATTTTTTAACATATATATTTTGTTTCTCATGTTTCAGGGAAATCAAATTTTTATATTTTTTATATCTCCATCATCAAATAGAAATTTCGAACGGTTATCGTCCAATAAACGCAAACTCATGATTGATTTTTAAATTATAAAAATGGCCAAAAAAGCACTTAATTGTGTCAATAATAATAATTTTATTATTATTATATATATACATTCATATGTATTATACTTAAGCCTTCATACCATTGGAGTCATTCATTACTAATGGATGAGCAATAATGAGTTATTAAATGAGTCGACTTATTCTATGTATCAACTATATTTGTTCGATTTCTGATCGAATTTTCATCTGTTTATTTTAGTTGTTTACGTGTGTACGCAAATATGTGTTCAAGAATCAATTTTTCTTTTGGATATTTAGATATAAGAATAAAAACATTATAATATGAGGGTTGGCATGTGGAGCATGCAGGAGGCGAAGCCCCACTAGAATATACATAAGTATGTGTGTACATATTAAAAGTTCCTCAACCTATTGAGGACAAGTATCAAAGCAATGTTGGGAACGTGACTCACCTTTTTCTCTTGTTTGATATTTGAGATGCCGTTCATTGATAATTATAAGACAATTGCAAGATAATTATTTAGTCGTATTATGTGGGCAGAGCAAAGGAAAAATAGAAATAGGCAAGTATTAATTATCAACTATTTTATTCTCCATATCAAAAAGGCCAAATTCTTACTATACAAAAACGTTATCAAAAATACGAATGCAAATCTTTATACTATATATTACATAACTGGTTAGAAATCAAAAAAATTTCAAAATTATCTATAGACAAACGAAACAATACTATAAACTCGGTACGATAAATAAAAGCTGCCTCTATTTGAAAGTTCAAGTGTACCTCACTATTACCCACTACAAATTGCTATGCGCACCAGATACATATGAATCACCTTTCTTATGGCACTCGAAACCAAACAATAACAATACTATGACTCAGTGCCCTTATAAATAACTACCGTCGAGAATATCTATATACAATGATACGCTTACGAACCTATCTCAATTTAACTCTAATCTTGAACTGGACGTTAAAATCAAAATTTATGTATTCTAGCATCGAAAAACACTTTTTAACAAAATAGTAGATTCAATAATTTCTGTAAAATGCTTACTGCGCATAGTATATCATTTCGAACGGTAAAATTTCTACTCGGTTTTTCTTTCTCAGCGATTATTCGATCATGATTTTATATATCCTTGAGTTATTAATATCCAATGTTATAACGTTTAATCGAACACCGCACACACTTGGTGTTAACAAATTATATATAAAAAAAAAAAAAAAACTCAATTTAAATAAACAATTTCCAAGAAAAAGAGCTCAAGACTTTTATAGAGAGACAGACAGCCGCCGGGACCAGGAGACACTTGACCGCACCGTTTAATGCCACGGAAAAAACTCAATCATAAAATCAATTCAAATTTATAACTATTAATAGGAGAGCCCCACGGCAGTCATAAGCGAGGAAATAGGTTACCTTCGGGGGGAATCAATTAAGCCACCCTAGGATTTTTAAACCTTTTCCATCAAGACGCGAGGCGACATGGCTTATTATTCACCTTTGGGTGTTTCTCCAGTTTCCTTCGCCCCGAACTAGAACTGCCTCTGATTTTTCCCATACATTTTACCAACTCATCACCTCGGTTCTCCCTCTTTCCACGAAACCACCGGATGGAAAAATGCGCATTTGAATAATTTTTTATTTCCACGCAGGTACCCCCAACACGATGTCATAATTCTTTCGTATCTCTCTCTCTCCCAATGTTGTAGGGTGATCACCAATATAAACGCAGCCATCAATCAAAACCCTATCAATATATACACGTTTTTTTTCAAAATTGACAAATTTACGTACAGTGGGGGGTTGGCGCGCGAAGCGCACAGGTGGACGAAGCCCCACTAGTATATATATATATATATATATATATAATTATTTATATATGTTTATATATTCCCGAACGCGCTATGTACGGCCGACCTTTCAAGCATACGGTTTCTTCTATAGGGATGAGGAAAATTAATTTGCGGCCAGCGTAATGGTTCTTATTCGGTGACCACCAGTACCAAGGCACCCTTTAAGAAGCATAGCTCCAAAAGTAATTGATATGAATCTAAAATTTATTTATTTAAATCTTAGAAAAACAATTTTAACTTTTAAGAATAATTTTTTGTAAGTTTTGAACTTTTGTGAAAGCTATAGTAAATAATAAATGACTTGGCTGCGAATCATCTACCAGTGAAACAGATCGGCCATGAAGAGCACCAAAAAAGCTCAGTTGTTTCCCGGCTTATCCACGTCATAGTCATTGCCTACTGAGCCTAGCGTAAGCCTCGACGCCATGGGACACGATAATTATCTGGCACTTAGTGGTTACGTATTTCGCCCTGTACGAGACGCCTAGTACGTGCTACAGTCCAGAGACTATATACGCACAAGGTTGATACATGCGAGAAAGGAAGATGCGATAAATTATACCTTAAGTACATATGTTTTAGCGAGTTCTCGGCTAACGCTTCCATAGTGTTTTATAACTTTGTTGTGTCAGGGGTCTTGATCACTGAACTAATCTCAAGGCATATGCTGATAAAAAGATACCTAGACATCCGAGTTCTTATGTGTAGGAATACTCCGTGTAGTTTGGTTGAAATTAGACCTGAGAGATAAATATGGACAGTGCTTCTACACGCTAAGGACCCCGAGAGTCGGCCTTAACAAAGGAAAACTTGATATTATGTGTAGTTCTTACTAATCTTTAGGTACGCGTATATTAATCAGGGTATAAGCATTCTTGTGCACTGACAGATCAACATAAAACTTTTAGACCTAGGCTGCATTGAAGTTTAAAATACCTAATAATTGAAGCGGAACTTGAATTGAATGTGAATATTTAATTTAAATCTATATTTCTCTCATTGGCTGCAAACAAAGATTTTATTGTTATTGTTTTTCTTATCGACATTGTATAATTTCCTCTTTAAACATTGAAGTAAGTATACTTTACGTGAGAAAATTCAGTGTGTCATTATTTAAAATATTAGTGTACAAATATGAAATTATATTGTTATTTGTATCAGAATTTTAATGGATGATTGCAAAATAAAATGGTATCTTGTATGGAGTTCTTAATAAAAAAAAGAGCCTATAAATAAGAAATATAATATAAGGTTCGAACAATCAGTGTACCCTTCCAGTAAATCTGTTTTGCATTTCGTGTGTATACGTATGCATTTTTATGTAAAGCCGTTTTCGTGTGTGCAGAATATAATTAATTGTATTTTGGTATTTTTTTTTTAAATGATAAAAATAATATTGATATGTTATTTCATATCTTTTATTAATAAATTCCATACTATGTTTTTTATTTTTAACAATTTTTGAACCCATTCTGTATAAACTTTCCCAGTGCAAGTAGGTAGTGGTCCATAATAGTCCATAGAAACTAGTTCATTTGGTTCTTTTGGTATTATAGGTCTAGTTTTAAAATCTGTTCCTACGTTGTAAATTTTATTCTTCTGGCAAATATTGCATGTTTTTAAAAATTTTACACAAATTTTGTGAGTTCATTAGAAACAAAATCTTCTTCTAATATTGTTACACATTTTATAACTCATATATATCCATATAATTCATGTAATTCCAAAATTAGATCACGAACGATGCTACAGGGTTACATACATTTTTTCTATGATTGCACATTTCACATAAGATTTTTTTTTCGATCACATATCTTGTATTACCAAGTTCATTATTCAGTCTCTCAAAAATGTTCAGAAGTTTACCGTCTGTTTGTTGTAATTCAACTATGTTTTTTAAATTGTCTATTATACTTTTATTAGGCTTCCGAGTTAAAATTACAGATCGTCGGGGTCGGTTTTACTATCATTATTCTCTGTGTGACCATATCTGCTTATTATGTCTGCTACTATGTTTTTACTACTCTTAATACAGGAAATTTCAAAATCAAAGTCTTAGATTGGAAGCGTCCACCTTATTAAACGTGAACTCAAAAACTTGCATGTCATTAAATATGATAAGGCATGGTGATCACACTTGATATAAATCTTAGTACCTTAAATCAATGAACGGAATTTATGCAATGACCATACAATAGCTAATAATTTTAGCTCTGTCATAAAAAAATTTTCTCTGCTTGTGTGACTGTCTTTTTTATTACCATCTTCTTGACACAAAACAGCTGCTATCGCTGTGTTACTCGCGTCAGTGTAAAAAATGAACGTTTTATTTAAATTTTGATAAACGAGAAAAAGATCGTGATTAAATAATTCTTTTACACGATTAAACGCCTGCAAGTGTTTGTCCCCCTACTTCCAATTTCGATCTTTGCGTATCAATTCCAATAGGATCTCTATTTCATACCATATTTTATGTAAAAATTTCGCACAGAATGTAACTAAAAATTGGAAACCCTTTATTACCTTTGGTTTTTTTGGAATTGGAAGGTTTTTGATCTTTTCAATCTTTTCTGGATCTCGTTTAATTCCATCGATTGTAAGGATATGCCCTACGAATTTCATTTCATCCTGACAAAAATTTACTTTATCCAAGTTAACTGTGACATTTTCATCTGAAATTATCTTAAAAAATATTTTTGAATGGTTGGGATGCTCCTCAAAACTAGAAGAAACACATAGGTAGCCGTCCACAAAATCAATAATGAAATCGCTTATCCCATCTAATAAGCAATTTAAGGCTCGTGTTAACGCTGCACTACTTTTTTTAAGCCGAATCAAACTACTTCACAATAGTATGTATGTTTCTTGTGTGAAAATGCAGCATACTTTTGAGATTTTTCATCAAGTGGAACTTGCAAAAAACTTGCTGTTAAATCAGTACTACTAATAACCCCGATATGACTACATTTCCTGAAGACCTTATCCATTTCTTCGGCACCGTAATGATTGCTTACTAGACGTTGATTGATTTTCCAGGTGTCTAAACAAATTCGAACTGGTCCGCTTGATTTCAAACTACTGTCAGTGGATTTACGTATACGCTATTTGATCGTTCAATAATATCAAGTTTGAGCATACGCTTAATTTCGAAACAACTTTTTATTTTACTCTTGTTGAGAGCGGATAAGGATACAGAAAGTATGGTTCAGTATTGGTCACGTAGAGTGTATGTGTACATGATTTAATACGGCCTGGTTTCTTACGAAAAATATGCCGATATTTTATTATTAATTTATGTAATTGTTCTATTTGGATTTCGTCAATATTTTTGAGTTTTTTTAATTTGTCAGAAATCTCGATATCAGATAAATAAATATCTGTCTTCAGAGCATCATCATTTAGGTTATCTTCTTGCTCTAATTGACTATTAAGACCTCGAATTAATTCAATTTTCATTCATTTAGAATCAGATATATGTACGTAATTTGTTTTTAACTTTTTTCTGAAAGGAAAAGTTATTTTACCATCATCCAAGACGATAGTAGCCTTAATTTTCTTCAAAAAATCAATACCAAGTATGCATTCTCGTACTAGTTTAGGTATAATTAAAAAATCAATCTCTGTTTTAGTTTCTCTGATTTTTACTAGTGCTCTAAATTTTTTCGTTACTTTCAATGATTTTGCCGTGAAATCGCATGCTTAGAATCCAATAACTGGTAGTGTTGGACAATTTTTCCATGATTCATTGTTTTTTTTTAAGACTTGTTCCGAAATGCACGTGAGCTTACTCCCCTGTCTATCAATGACTCCGCATTTATATTTTCGATTTCAACCATAATTACGGGACGAATAATGAGTTTATTTATGTTTCCATGTTTATTTTGTGGTTCTCCAAGCAAAGTATACCGTAATTCCTCAAATATAATAACAATCCCCGTATCTACTAAAGAAATTATAGTGGTTTTTCTGTACTGATCAATTATTGGAACAATAAAGTATCGTGAAAAATATATTCTTGGAATCGTAAGTTTTATTTATATTTGGAACATTTGTAAAAGCTTTATCAATTCATAACTATTCACTAAAAATTTTCCTTCTAATATACGTGCAAGTATGTCCTTGGTGATTCTAGTTATCTGAATAAATTTATTAAAATTTAGAATTAAAGTGCTTTGTAGAATTTTAGCATCCTTTTAATTTCTGAACTCTCAGTTTCTGATATTTTCATTTTTAATCGCCGATGTATATACGTTTAAGCCGTGATGTTGTGAATTATTTCTTACTTAACGTTTTTCGTTGTCCCCCAGTATTATCGTTGCATCTCGTACATTTTCAAATTTCCCATTTATTTTAAGATTAACTGGGGATACAACGCTTACTTGTTTTCCGGGTTATGTACCTCTTTGATTATATTTATTTGATTTCCACGATTGAATGAGTATTTTCGTGGTCGCTCTATATAAGGTCTATTTTGTGCATCAGTAGAAAAATTATTATTAGTATTATTCAGATGTCCCGAATCGTGATTTCTAATTGAATTGCTTGATAATCCGTAACTGTTATCACTGTTTTTCGTACGTTAATGCCAGTTTACATTCCGTGTATATGGTGCAGAAGATCGAAAATCATTTTGATTGGGATTTTGATTAGAAGAAATTAGCCATATTGGATCAATAAACATATTGTCACGAATTGTTACTAAACTATTTAAGGCTCTGGCCGAATCCATGGCATCTAATAATTTAACCTTTAACCAAATCATTAGTTTTGTTAATACCGCGAAAAATAACTGATTGTTGAACTAATTCATTAAAATGTTTCGAAAATTTCTCCACTGCTTCTGCCTCGGTGAGCAATCCAGTAAGCATATTTACATGACCATATAAACTTAAAACATATTTGCCACGACTTATATTGTTTGTAGCATCATAAGTATTTCAGTCAAGTGCACGACGGATCTTTGACTGGGTTGTCGCGTTCCAGTATTTATTTAATTATAAGGTTTCAAAATTTCCGAGCGAGTCAATTTGCTTTTCAACGTGTTCAAGCCAGTCATACGCTAGACCTTTTAGTGCTTGGAGTAATACTAATTCGATCGCATCTTTCTTAATAAACGTGATCTTAATGTAAGTTTTCAATGTTTTTAAAAATTTTAATGGTTAATACTAAGAAACGCACTAAAGGTTAGAAGATTGACTTTTAATTGTAAAATTCCAGGTCCATGGGCATTATTTAATTTTCGAGTTATAAAATTTTCGATTTCATACTTATTTTTATTTAAAGTTTGATAAATCCTTTTGTCCTCCTGTTCAAGATTCACAGTTGCTCGTGTATTTATACTTATCGAGTTACCTAATTTCGCACATAATTGTACCGTTTTATCTACATTTAAAGTTAATTTATCTAATTGTTTGTTTGAATGATCAAATACCTCTGACTGTCTACTCAATTCTGCCTGCCGCTGTGTTTCACTTGCTTTTATTCGGTTATTTGTTTGTTCTAACTGTTCGAGATCGATATCGAGTTGATCATACTGACGGTGTAGTCTGCACGTCTATTCAGCAAGTCTGGTATTCTGATTGAAAACTTTGTTCATATTATCTACCATCTTTTGTTGATATTGCTTGTCATTTATTTCTATCGAAAAGAGGTTTCCTATACCAAAGTTTTCGACCATATCCCTGAGGTTGATTTTCTTTATGAACACTATCTGTTTGGGTAGTAAGAATAAGTAAATAGTTTTTGGTATTATTCTCATCATTATTAAAGACTTGTTCGTCTGAAAGTGTGTTTTTGCGTCTTCTTACCATTTTAAAATCAACAAAATTATTTAGAACAGAACTATTTTTTTTTTTTTTTAATATTGAACATTGAGTTTAAACAAAAATCTCTTGAATAATTTTTTCCTTCCTGATCAGTATCAAAATTATCTGGTAAATCCCGTGACACTTAATACACTAGTAGTCGTTTATATACTTCGGATAGTTCAAAATGCAGATGGGTAAAATATTTATTAAAATTCGTATGGCTTATTTTAAATGGTTCAACTGAGTTTTAAATTGATTTAAAATTTTGATGTGCTGTTTCAAATGCTTCATACAGTTTTTTACGTAGTAAATGAGTGAGTCTATGCAATTTACGATTGATTTCAGTAGTTATTTCAAATTCTGTTTTCAGGTCTTGGATCATTTAAGTACTAATTTCTAGGTCCTTTTCTACCCTTTATAACCTACGGATAATGGTACTCGTGACCAGGTTGAAATTTTTTCTGCTTCCTACCTTTGCCTTGCGTCAACTAAAACATAACAAGACCAGTTCTCTACACAACCTGCTTCCTCATTTCGTTTTTTCCCTTTGAGCAACGTGCAGGTGCCACCAGGGATACCATCTACAACCCCCTTTTTTAGTGGTTTGACCGCAAAGTCCCGGCAATAAAGAAATATAAAAATGTCGTTCGCGATTCCCACTACACCAAGGGCTAACACAAAGTCGTAGATTTTGACTGTATGTCAGTTGGCAGGTTCAAAGCCCAGTACAAAAGAAATTCAATCGCCTTTACATAAAATTAATTAATTAAAATTAAGCGTATGTCGGATAGTTAAAGTATCAGAGCCACAGGGCACTGACTAGGAATGAATCAACACTTTATTGATTCCACATAAAAATTTTAAAATATCCCCCAACATCCTATCCAATTTAATTTAATTTAGTTGAAATTATAATAATAAAATATAAAAAAATCCTTGTTTTTTAAGTAAGTACGGGGAACTACCCAATAGATGAACGGTTAAGGAAATTTTCGTATTGTATTGAAATATCTATTAACTGATAATATTTAAGAATAAAAGGATTTTTTACCGCAATGCAAAAATATGTTAGAAATCATAAACAAATATAACAAGTAAGACATTATGTCTGATGAAAAAACAAAAAATTAATAAGTTGAAAAATAGCTGTA
>JAPYYV010006728.1:0-14829 GCA_030522625.1 Copidosoma aretas | reverse complement strand
AATGCATGGAATTTTTGCATCAGACCAGAATACTATTGTCTCTTTTGCAACTTGCTTAGCACTGCATTGGATTGTTAACTTTTCTTGCAAATGCAAATGAAAAAATCTTTGTAGTACTTGTTTATTTTGTGGCAGAACGCAGTTATTGATTTGATCTAAAGAGTGATCTAGCAACCAAAGTGGTACTGTCATGATTGCAATCTTACACACATACACACTTAAAACACTTGTTTTAAGATACTATGCGCGTACTTGTACACTGTTCTTATATTTTTCGAAAGAAAATTCATCTGTAATATCTTATACTTTCATTATAATCACTATATAATTTCAAATTCTCACTGTTTTTACTACAACACATATATATTTTTAAACTCGATTTATTACCTAATAGTATACCATAACTTACTTTTTAATGCCTTAAGCATTAACAGTCTTTGAAAGGTGTTTAGGTAAATATAACTAGCACGTTTGTTGAAATACAGCTTTACAACTCAAAGTTCCTGTATACATTAAGTTTTATAAACAAACCAACCTCACATTAAATTTAAGATATTCTCTAAACGAAAAATGGGAGGTATATAACTACATACTCCGAAGTTATTGACTCTCACAGGTAAATAATAATCAAGGCGATCTGTGTATAAGTCGAAAAAACAAGAAATCGATGTTTTTTTTCTGATCTACAACTTTTACCTCTATAATATTTTTTGTAAAGTTACAACTCAAACAGTTATAGCCGAAATACCAATTTTATTCATTATTTTTGGCAAACTCGACTGTAAAAATACTCCTCAAACAGTTATAGCCGAAATACCAATTTTATTCATTATTTTTGGCAAACTCGACTGTAAAAATACTCAATTTTTAGGGTTAAATAACTTTTTTTTGCATTAACGAAACAAAAAATCGATGTTTTTTTCTGATCTATAACTTTTACCTCTATAATATTTTTTGTAAAGTTACAACTCAAACAGTTATAGCCGAAATACCAATTTCATTCATTATGTTTGGAAAACTCGACTGTACAAATACTTAATTATTGGGGTTAAATAACTTTTTTTTGTATTAACAAAACCAGATATTGATGTGTTTTTGTCTGATCTACAACTTTTACGTGTTTAATATTTTTTGTAAAGTTAGACCTGAAACAGTTATAGCCGAAATACCAATTTTATTCATTATTGTTGGCAAACTCGACTGTAAAAATTCTCAATTTTTGGGGTTAAACAACTTTTTTTTGCATTAACGAAACAAGTATTTGATGTATTTTTTTCTGATCTACAACTTTTATTTTAATAATTTTTTTTGTCAAGTTAAACGTGAGACAGTTATACGTGAAAAACTGATTTTATCAAGTGTTTCTCCTCCCCTAGAACATAAAAAATGAAATAGCGCGTGGTTAAATATTTTTTAAAAATCTGAAAAAATTTAGAGATGACTTTTAGACTATAAATAACTTAATTTCGGTTCAAGGTTGTGAAAATTAAAACAAAGCTATTTTAGTGGGACACTCTAATGTACATTCAAAATCAACGTATATAAAATGTAAGCATCTCTTTATTGAACAGATTTCATCTTATAATTTTGAAACTTCAGAAGCTAATTTTCAATTGATGTGATTTATTTGGCTTACCTATTTATGAGATGAAATTCATACTAAAAAATTTTGTAAGCTTAAAACTTGCTAATATAATTTTTTACTCTTTTAAACTTCAATCAGAGTTATAACTTTCACAACTCTTTCACTGTTTAAAAAAATAAGACCTACTTTGCACTTCTGTTAAAATATGGAACAAAACATTTTTCATATTTAATTTTCAGACCATTTTCCAGTGTAGTTGGTACGTATACAAAAACTGTAAATTTATAAATTATTTATTTTTATGGTTTTAATATATTTAATGGCTGTTTGACGTGAATATATTTCAAAAATTCTTTTTTTTTTATTATACGTGCAGTTTAAGCATTGCTAAAACAGACAGTTATTTAAAAAAGTATCTTACTATTTTTTTTACTTTTGATTTTTCTTATATAGTTTAAACTTGCTTGGACGTACTTAATTAATATTCTGCGTATAAAAATATAATATCTACCTTTTTCGTAAAAAATAGTAATTCTTTGTGATTAAAAAAACGACACTTAAATTAAGATTTTAAATTCTGTTAATAAGAATCTTCAAAGGTTGTTGTCGTCCCTCATATCTTTGTTATTGAATAAATTTTGTGTCTTATGTCATAATATAGATATGTAGCTGACTTAGATAAACAAATAAATTTTTGCTCCCGATTCTTTAGAATCATAGGAAAGATATTAAAATTAAAAAAAAATTTCTTAATTTAATCAACTCCAAGGGTTGTTTTAACCCCCTACAAAATATCTACATGATCTATTGTGTGTACTGTAACACACTTTTTGTCTTTTTTTAAATTTCTAAAGATTTTAACGATTATAGTGAAAAACGTCAATATGTAATAAATTTTTTCAGAATTTAACAACTCTAAAGGTAGTTTTAACCCCCTACAACATACCTACACTATCTGTTGTGTGTACTGTAACATATTTTTTGTCCCTTTATTGAATTTCTGGAGTTGTATAACAATTATAGTTTAAATGTTAATTTTAAATAAATTTTTTCTGATCTCGTCTACTTTGAGGTTTGTTTCACCCCCTTGGTTTGGAATCAAGACCACTATTCCCATATTCTGTCTTAAATAAGCTGTAGGCTCCAAAAAAAATATGGAGATTGGTTAATTCGTTTTCGACATATTTTATTTCCGGAAAAAAAAACCCGTTTTGCCCCCTGTGCGTCGCATCAGCACGCGGGTGCTGCTTTGCGCCCTTCTTTTTTGTGTCTCATCGGTTTGCTTTAAAATATAAATCAATTTTTTATTTTTGAATGAAATACTTTAATTTGTTTGTCAAGATAGCTGTATAACAAAAATAAAAAAAAAACAAAAATTAGACCATAAATAAAACATCTTCGTTTAAAAAAATTACCTTATTATTATCTGTCAATACCATATTAAATTTACCTCGTTTCGAATGATATCACGCAATAATAATATAGGCTCTTAATAATAATATAGTTCTTCGGCTCTCAAAGTTGTAAGCGTTTCCCCTTTGCCAGCTCTCAACGTGATATTTAGAGTAGCTTAATCCAAAATTTTAAGTGTTTCTTTCAGTGTTCTTGTTGCTCTGTTTAATGCGCGTGACTTGCTATCTCAAGACATCTGTGTTCGTAATTGTAGCCCTACCATGCGAAAAAAAAGTCTCCAAAATTTAAAGTAGTAAAAATTTGTACGGTCGCATTTTTTAATAATTTTTCTTGAAATCAATCATGCAAAAAACAGAACCTCCTATTTAGGAAAAGCGAATAAGAATTAGTTACCTGCTCTAGATTTATCTGTAACTACGTAGACGTTACAGCAATGAATTTATGATTCCTATGGCCTACGCATCCTGAAGGTCAACGAAGAAAATGATGAAGAGAACCAAAATGAAAAAATTGAAATGGAAAAATACTATCTTACACAACGTATGACTATTTCGTAGTAAAGAAGTTCAGAAAAATCAAACCTTGGCGCACAAATGCGTGGCATAGCTAGCAATAGCGTTGTACACCCCCTAATTCTCTTCGCCAGTAAACTCCTTTAAGTCGTTTTCGTTTGTGGTCTTACAATCGGGCTTGTTAATAGTCACAATAACGTATAGTATTTTTTACAGCCACAAAAGATTACAGAAGATTTATGCAATAGAGAATCTGATGATAAAATTGGTATTAAAGAAACTTCATTCGGTAAACTATTGGGTGAAAACACAACTTTTCCGGATGCTCCTGTTGAGTATTCGCACAAAGGTTTAGGGTACGTTATATAATATATTATCTGATACATTTGGTAGTAAAAGAATAAAAAAACTCTACCTTATCAAGATAATAGAGGAATAAGAAAAAAATAGGGTAATTTTACATAGAAACGATCTGAATTCTCGTTGGTGGGGGAGGCGGTGTCTGACTAAGGAGGTGTTTATTTCAAATAAGATTAAAGACGACAGAGGATTAGGAAAGCTTCGAAGCATTAAGGGCAGTGTTATAGGATCAAAAATAAATGTTCTACATGCAATCCATGTTGTGGATCTGTCTATTTTCCAAATAAGTCGTGCGGGTCAAACAGAAAGTCTTAAGTGGCTGTGGAGAAGTGGCTTCGGCTACAATTGGTCCTTTTCAATACTGTTCGATAATGTTAGAGCGTTATAAGCGTTATTGTGTTATTGACTTAGTTTGGGTTGGCTATGGGAATAAGCAACGGTTGAACCGTTTTCGGCTGCAAACGGTTATTTTTGGCAATGTTCGACAATGTTAAAGGGTTGCTAGGGATATCAGGTTATTAACTCAATTAAAAAAAAAACCATTATACTCTCATGGTCAGTTGTATGTAGCTTTGTCTTGATGTAAGGATCCAAATAACATACTTGTTTAAATAGAATCAGATAATAATTATAAAATTAAAAATGTTTTTTGGGAAGATATATTTGCGATATAATGTATATACTGTGATATATTTTTAAATCGATGAAATTAAAATTTTTAAAATGATCCAGATTATCTTCACATACGACTTTCTAATTACTACATCTATTACCACTTCGTTTTAATGTTCTTAAAAATAATTAAATTCATTAAATTCATGATCCACGTGTATTATTTTTTACATTTAAAATCAAGTTATGAGAGTATCTTTTGCAGTGCAAAAGTTTTTAATTTGAAGAGTGACTTTATTTGGCAAAATTTGTATCTTTAAAACAAAGTGGTTTCTGTAACATTATGATAAAATAACTATTTATTGTGGTTACACATTATTATGATTACAAAGCTTTTTTTTGTGAATCTATGAATCAGTTATTATTTAGAAAAAAAAATTAAGTTATATACAATTATTACATCATTAAAATTCTTTATAATTGCAGTCTCTTCGGTAGTGTAAAAACTTGCTTTAAAGAATAAAATTTAATTAATACATTGTCATTTTCTTTTACATCTATGACTCCTTTGTATATCGAAATTAGGGGGAAGGATCTGGTGGAGACGGTGGGGGACTACAATTTTAGTGAGAAACAAGTGTGGACGCGGGGGGAGCGTGGGAAAGAATACAGACAACCCCACACGATACAACTATATTATATAGTAGACCGCATACATTTGTAACTCCTTTATATAACTAGATAAGTGGGGGAGTATGCGGGACGTATGTAGGGATTGGGGAGGGGGAGCGAAAATAAACTTAGTGGGGGGCAAGTAAAGGAGCGTCAGGGAGCGTAGGAAAACATAGGGGAGCAAGAGGATCGTGGGGAGCTGGCCTAAGAAAAATTTGCGTTGAATACCACGTGAAAATTAGCTCACAACTCCGTGATTTGTGGGGGAGCTGCGGGGAAGCTGCGAGGGAATGTCAGAGGAGCGTAAGGAAGCGTGGGGAAGCATGGGGTAGAAAACTAATAGCCCACACAATACAACTATATAATATAGGTAGATATATATATATATATATATATATATATACGTTGATACATACATATATGGGGCGTTCTTTTACAAACCGTACAGATTTTGACCAAAATTCACCGACACATTTTTGATTTAGCTGGATTTTTTTTACAGGTTCAATATTTAAAAAAACTCACTTTTTTCTTTTTTTTTTACAATATTTTGGACGTTAGAAAGGAGAATAATTTCGCGATATCGGTGATTTAGGGCTTGAGGAGTGATTTCCAAAAATTCATAACCCTAGTTACATTCAACTATAGACTAATATTTTTTCATTTTAAAGGTAAAAGAAAAAGCTTTGAGAAAAAATACTTCTGAAAAAAATTAGTAACAATTTAAGATTGTTATTAGCAATTGAAATGTTTTAATCAATGTTTAACAATTGTCCTTACCTCGTAGCGAGTTTTAAGTATTACTCTCGTATTCTAGGTCAAATATCTTTTGAAAAACACTATTTTAATTGATGGAATTTATATTACTATTAGAGAAAAATTAATTGACTGAGCGTGCTATGTTATGGCTTTCAATTCTTGAAGAGAGATAGGAACCATATTATGAAATTTTAAAGTTCCCTTTATTGTCAATACTTTTTGAAAACGCGTTGTCAGTATTTTTTCCTTTTTTTTTTGTATTCAGCATTAGTCGAATAACGACACATTATGTCCGGCAGAGCTTCCGTCGCCCAGTCAATAATTTCTTTGGAGAACGGATTGGATCATTCACCCTTTGAAGACTTGCTCTAGCAGCAAGTCTTTTGAGAGTGCCACCTTCTCCGTCCCATGGTCCTTTTCCATGGGAAGTTGGGAAAAAGTGCCATTAAAACGAAACTTTTAATTTTTAACTCATTTTTGTCGTCTCTGAAGTAAATGGAAAATGGATTTTTTGTCACTTGGTCATTATTCCACCGTATGCCTTGTACTAAATTTTGAATTACAAATGCAGAATTATCTGAGAAATCGCAAATAAGGATGCACTCATTTTTCATTAAAGTCCTCTTCTTATTGATCCTAAATTCTCTTTGCTTATTAACTTAAAATAAATGCATTATCAATTTAATCAAACGGCTACTAATAATTTGAAAAAAATCATCAATATTTGATATGAGGGTTTGTGATAAGGTCCTTTCGGTTGTAACCCATTGCTTGGACTTGATATTGTCTATTAATTTATTTTCGAAATTTTTTTTTGGCTAATCAATAACGATTTCTATCATTAATTTAACATTTTTATGTATGGGGCAAACACAAACGGAATGAGTATCAGCCGCTTCTACTAAGCCACAGTGTCAGGGACCGCGTAAGTAGTCCGTGACTAGGGGTGGCAAGCTTGGAAATTATAATGTTTATCTCCCCCCCCCCCCTTAACATTCCCTTCCTTTGTTTATTGTAGTAAAAAAATTAAAATATAGGTAAATATAAACGTTAAATATGAAAATATTTACATATTTTATTATAATACAACATTTCAAGGTACACTAGAAGTACAGTATCGTCAACTTAAAAGATTCAGTTGAAAACTCCAAACATATTGCGCCTCTCAGGCGTTCTAGAAAATAATTCCTTAAGAATTTCATTCAAATCTAAGGCTACTGTCTCTTCCCCGTGTATGTGCAGTACTGCCAGATAGGTTATTCTTGTTTGATTCATTGGGAGCCGAAGGTACGTTCCAATGCGTTGAGAATAAGTAGTGTGCGGATTATAAAACGTGTAATTTTCAACAAAAAAAATGTGAGGAAAAGTTTCAGCCTGGCAAAGCTTTTAGTGTCATGGTTGTTCCTTTACGTTCAAAGAAGTTTTTCTGGAAGTTTCGAATCGATTTGTCAAGAAAAAGCTGAGATAACGAACTTTTTACAACAACAAATTTCTTACTTTTTACGAACTTGTTAAATTTTGTACAAACCTTTTAACGCAATAAAACTGAAGGTAGTTTCTTGTTCCTGTATAATCACATTTACATGGTTTTTTTTACTTGATTTCTTTTATTTTGACCTAACATAAATATATTTGATATTTTTACTCTCTGACGATGTTTTTTCTAAGAATCATTATTTAATTTAAAAAATAAGATTTGTTCTTAAAGGACACCTTAAAGAACTGTACTGTAACGAATGGGAAAACGAGGGGGGGTTGCGCCCGCCCCATTTTTGTGGGGGGAGAGGGGGCATTTCAAAAGCAGGCATTCTGCATTTAGATTCTTTTTCCATCGATTTCAACAGACATTAATTGTAGTCTTTTTCACATAGCATTTATTGGGTGTAATTGTTAGACTGGTCAAAATAAACAAAAGTATAAACAGCTTCTGCATCTAAAGCTGGAAGTTATTTTGGTGTATGATCGCTTGATATCCTCTTATCTTAAGCTCAATTTTTTGCGACAGTTATCATATGCCTAGTTGCGCTTGAAAAATTGTGACATATTTTTTGTTAAGACCAGTGTCTAAAGATTAGTTAAAAATTTTTATTTTGTAAGTTCGGTCGTGACTCGTACTAAAACTTTCTTGGATAGTTCGCAAAATTGTATTACCACTATCGTCATCATCGTCGAGATCATCGAGATC
The DNA here is from genome assembly GCA_030522625.1 of Copidosoma aretas. NCBI lineage: Eukaryota > Metazoa > Arthropoda > Insecta > Hymenoptera > Encyrtidae > Copidosoma > Copidosoma aretas. Next base: position 6,731 of record JAPYYV010006728.1, on the reverse strand, counting down.
ATGGTCATTTATATAAAAAATATAATTCTTGATGGTTTCCGTACTTTGTTTAGCTTTTTGTTGAGAATACCTTTTTTGTATGAATTTACTCTATTCAAATAGGGAATGCTCCTAAATTACCTAAACCTTTGTTCAAATACTTCACAGAATTATCTGGAAACGTTGGATTTTCACCTGATGGTTCACCTGATAGAAATTCTCCAATACAGATTTTATCATCAGAGTCTCTATTGCATGAATCTTCTGTAATCTTTTGTGGCTGTAAAAAATACAATACGCTATTGTGACTATAAACGAGCCTGATTGTAAGAACACAAACAAAAAAGACTTAAAGGAGTTAACTGGCTAAGAGAATTAGGGGGTGTAAAACGCTATTGCTGGCTATGCCACGCATTTGTTCGTTAAGGCTTGATTCTATTGAACTTATTCATCACGAAATAGTCATACGTTGTGTAAGATAGTATTGTACCATTTCAGTTTTTTAATTTTGGTTCTCTTCGTCATTTTCTTCGTTGACCTTCATGATGCGTAGGCCACAGAAATTATAGATTCTTTGCTGTAACGACTACGTATTTGCGGATAAATTTAGCGCACGTAACTGATTCTCATTCACTTTTCTTAAATGTAAGGTTCTTTCTTTTGCATGATTCATTTAAAAAAAAAAATATGCAACCGTAAAATGTTTACTGCTTCTAATTTTCAAGAAATTCTTTTTCGCATCGTAGGGCCACACTTACGAACACAGATGTCTCGAGATAGCAAGTCACGCGCATCAAAGAGAGCAATAAGTACACTGAATGAAACGCTCAAAATTTCGAAATAAGCTACTTTAAATATCACGAGGAGAGCTGGGAAAGAGGAAACGCTTACAACTTCGAGAGCCGAAGAACAATATAAAAGAGAACTGCTTTCTTTGTCTCGATGGACTACAACAGCTACTTTTTTGTTATGTTGGCGTCACTACTTTTCGAAATCAAAACAGCTACAGGCACTATCAAAGTATCGTCAGTTACAAATACTAAAATCTTTCTACAGTGTATCAGAGTCGAGTACTTTTTACCATCAGAGGATGATGGAAACTGTTTTTTATGAATTATTTATTGATTTTTCTAATTAGTTTTTAAGTCTTTCTGATAAAATGAGATTATTAAATAAGAATTTTTAAATTAAAAGAGTGTAATACTTTATGACTATATTTATATTGCGTAATATCATTCGAAACGAGGTAAATTTAATATGGTATTGACAGATAATAGTAAGGTAATTTTTTTAAACAAAAATGATTTATTTATGTACTAATTATTATTTTTTTTTTATTTTTGTCATACAGCCATCTTGACAAACAAATTATTGTATTTAATCCAAAAATAAAATATTGATGTATATTCGAAAGCAAACCAATGAGACACAAAAAAGAAGGGCGCAAAGTAGCACCCGCGCGCTAATGCGACATAGCGCGCAAAGTTAACTAATTGTTTTCTGATGGTAATAATAATTTGTGCATTGGTTAATGAAGTGGTTTTTAATACAAATCTGACGTACAATATGATGGTATTACTTAAAACTCGCTACAAGGACAGGGCAATTGGTAAAAATTGATTTAAACATTGAAATTGTCAGGATCAATCTTAAATTGTTACTATTTATTTCAGAAGCAATCTCTTTTTAAAGCGCATTCTTTTATCTTAGAAAAAAAAATTACACAATCTGTAGCCTAAATAGAACCAGAGTTACGAATTTTCATAAATCACTCCTGAAGCCTAAAATCACCGAAATCGCGAAAATTTATTTTTTTCTAAATTCCAAAGTGTTGTAAAAAAGAAGGAAACAAACACGTGCCTTTTTCTTCAATATAGAACCTGTAAAAGAAGTTGTAGCCAAATCAAAAATGTGTCGGTCCGAATGGTGGTGGGCTTGTGAAAGAACGTCCCATAGACATACTGGTGAGTCTTTGCCCTCTGCTCGCTCCGCGTCTCAACCATAATATCCTAATATTTTCATTTACATGTCTAAATATGTAATAAATAAATTTATTCTTTACTACATATGTGCGTAAGCACATATGTATGAAACAATTAATAACCTTTTTTTTGGTCATTTTAAAACGTTTTTAAATCAATCATTAATATGAATTTGTTATAAGATAAAATTCTAAAATTGTTACCTTAAATTCGGGAACAAAAATTTTTAATCATTGTTTTTCATTTCTAATACAAGTTTTTACATACTTTTACATTTCTTTTTCTTGAGTGATAACTATTTAAAATTATTATTCCCTCAAATTACAACTAATTGTATTTACAACAGAATGTAATGCGGCAATCCAGGATCAGTTTCCAGCACATTTCTTTTGATATGAACAGTGTGGAATTGGTTTTTGGCTCGATAAAAAGCATAGTGGGATTAGTTTCTGGGTCGATAAGAAGCACTGTGGGATTTGTTCCCGGCCATCAAACCCCAATTAAGAGATACAATATGTATAAATAAGTAATGTTGTGTCTTTTGAAAACGTTATGCAGTGTTTCGGGAAAATTTTCTAAAGATTTCGGCAAAGGAGGTACTAGACTACGACGAGCAAAGTCAATGTTTTTCCTAATTTGTTGTACATGTTCTACAGTCAGTGTATTTACGTCTGATCGCTTCAACTTATCTCTCAGTAGTTTAGAGGGACGAGTCAAGATGTCATCAACAGCCTTACGTTTAAGTATATTGCTCAGATTTCGCCGATTTTAAACGACCTCGTCAACTTGCTTGTATTTGTGTTGATTACTCAATGTTTCTACAATATCATTTACTTTATCAACTTTCATGTAGTACTTGCATGATCTAAATGTGCACGTCCAACGTTGTAGGCCGTTTTTCAAATTTTTTCGAAATCCAAAATTGTAGTTATCGACACGCAAGAACGTTTGCCCCTTCACTCAAATTTACTTCTATTTAATAAAATAACAAGTTAACACATACACTGATAAAATACTATGGCTGCTTCTTCACGTGCTATAAAAAAAACCAATATTGTATACCCTACAGTAAAACACAAAGTTGTATAAGACAAGCACAACGACAATAAACTTTCGCTGAAAATAATAAGAGTGAACACTTCTTGACACTTCATCAGCCCAGAATAGAATGCGATTAGCTGCGAACCACGCTTTACTTCTATAAATACACTTATATACACTCGATAACTATACAGCTCGTTCTAAGATCAATAAACCCATGTTTTCTTCAAAAGCTTAGGTTCCCTGCTTCCTTTCGAATTTTTATGAAATAATTGTTAGTACGTCTCAATGCATCGGTGACAAATTCTATTATACCTTAAAAAAATCTAAGAACCAATCACATATGCTTCTTATCGAGCTGGGAACCAATCACACCCAAAATCGAATTCCATTATTTTTCTGATTTCGGGAACCAATTTCATACCGGCTATGTAATGCGTATTACTGACCTTTATATATTAACAGAGAAATGTGCGATTTTCCTTTTACATTGAATAATATTTAAATTTATAACGTATAACATATCATTAAACATTTAATGTTGGCTCTGCTGATGATTATTTACTGTTAGAAATATCTTATTGACCACCATGAATCATATCACCTCTGCATATCTCTAAATCCTTTTTAATCCTATATTTCTGACTGATATTATTTTATTTGCAATTTTGTTTGTCCTCTTAACATATCAATATGCACTCTGTTCTTTTCTTCATTGCATAACCTATAGTCTAACACTAATTAGCTTTGTCTTTCGTCTTTCCTAATCTCTTATATCTCTGTCTACGTCATTGTTCTTTAACACTTACTTGTATTTTTTATTTTTTGCTATATTTGTCTCTCTAGTTGTTTTCTATTTGGTTATATTTTATTGATGTTATAGTTGTCCATTTTCATGTACTTTTTTTGCATTTCCCGATGTATAAAAGTATTTCTTTACTTATAAAGTTTCTTCGATTCACGTAAGTCCATTTTTCTTCTTGCCGTTTTCATAAATTCTATCATTTTCCCATCTTCTACTTTTATGCACCATCTTAACTTTTTTGTTGAATTTTTTTTAATTTTCATTGATTATGCCTCTTAATTTTTTCATTGAGCATACATGTGGCCACCTGCTAGTTTTTATTTTTAAAACGTGCAAAAAGTTGATTTCTGTTCTTTTTTTTATGACTATTTCTGCGCTAATTTTTCTCGCCTCCATTTCTCATATAATTCCCGGTCTGCTTGCATTTAAGCCAAACATTTTTTTTTAATCTGCCTTTTTTTCTCATGCTTCGTACCTTTTTCATCCCCACATCCATGACTAAACTTTTTGCATCCATTGAACATACATATTTTTGTGTCTTTGCATTTAAATCCAGCATTATATTTTAAATCTACCTTCTATGTTTTCTACATATTTTATTTGCATGCTTGAGTCTCCACTTTGTCTGCGTAGTGCCTTATTTACCTATTGAAATATCATCTACATTCATATAAATCATGTTCCTCCTGCAGATCTTTACCTTATCTTTCAATCCGATATTCCTGACTAATGGTATTAACTAATTCGTTAAGTTTTTTCTTTTTTTACATAGCAATATGTACTTTTTATTATTTTCTTTCATTGCGGAGCCTACAATCTATCACTGAAAATTTTATTTTTCCGTTGTTTCTACGTTCTCCTGTCACAGCCTTCATCATTGCTTTTTTAAACTCACTTAAATGTTTCCTTTTCACTATATTTTTCTCTCACTGTTTATTTCTATGCTTTTTTATATTCAACGGATAATAGAATTGTCAATTACCATATAGTTTTTCTGGATTTTATGATGAACAAAAGTATTTCGTTCATTTGTAAAATAATCTTTTATTTCCTTAAGTTTATTTTCCTTCCTTTCTCTTTTATAAGTCCTATCATTTTCTTATCCTCTACATGATTATATACTGAAGATGTATTCCTCCTAAGAGATATTAAATATGCAATCAGGCTCAAAATCAGTTTCACTGCAAAATGTTAATTTAATACAATAAAATCATAAATTTAATAATAAAATATTTAAATATCTGATCATCTTAATATGTCAAACAGAGTTCAGTAATGTACGATCCCTTAAAAAAATTTTTCAACGAATGGAAATTTTCAAGTTTTTTTAATTGCAAATTCCATTGTTCGTGAACTATCCAGCGGATCAAGTTAGGTTCGAGACTGCTATTTGTATATTGTAAACTTCATTTTAATGAACTTCTAGCATCGTTATTGTATTTCAATAATAGTTATATAAATAGGACGAAAAAGACGATTTTTGTCGTCTTTTGTCATTTGCGACCGGACTATTGGTTGAAGAAGAATTATTTTTTTTCAAATTGAAGATATTTTAGTAGGCTAAAACTATTAAATAAAATTTTTTACTAGAAGGCTCTTTTTATCTTTTTATATTTAATGAAATTTGAAAAAACACCGATTTCCGGCAGTTAGTTTTTAATAAGTTAAAATGGAATCGTACGTTTCTGTTTTAAAATACTGATGTCACATAAAACAATATCTAGAAGCGAATAAAAAAAAATAAAAAAGGATTAGAATTTTCCGGAAGTAGTTTCAACTATTCGTCTAGTCTATAATGTGCCTCTAAAATTAGGACTAAAATTTTTATTTTGTTATAATAGGAAAGATGCCGTCTATGGTTATCTCATATAATCCAAGAGTTATTATAAAAGATCGGGCGTTGGTGTGCGGAATGCGCAGAGGGAAAAAGCCCCACTAGTGTATACATCTACCTGTATTATACACTTATTTGTGTTGGTATTTTACAAAACCTCCGCTGCCCCCTATCACCCCTCCACAGCCACTCACGGCCCCTCATAAAATAAGGGAAAATTATATTATTTTCTCCGTTATGCGATCTTAAAATATTTTTCATCCACTTTCCCCTCACTGCCCCAGTGGCTCTACTACCGACCCCCACATTCTCACCACATAAATTCGTTGGCTTATTCACCGCCCTCCCCCCGCCCGCACTGACTTCCATGTATTATTCTTATAATGTTTTTATAAATTTATTGTAAAAAACTAGATTAATACAATTCCTAAATTATTACATAATGTTTATAAAAAAATAATACGTAATCTTTTAATACAGATATGCTTTTTCCTATATTTCTATTTAAAAAATTCATATCTTATACTTTCTAATGAATCAATTTCTATAAATAATAATAAATCAACTTAAAAAAACATGTTTAAAAAAATTGAAATACATTGTATATTATCTGATTTCATATCTTATATGTTCAAAAAGTCTCATATTTTTTTTATACATCATCTACCTTCTTTCTTGAACTATGGTTATAGCCCTATCCTTCATATCTATACAATATCTTTCAATTCTTCGTTTCATACATGTCTTATGTTTTCGTTTTTTTTTTCCTGTCTGTTGATGAACAAAATTTTTTTCCTTTTTTTATTGCATAGCTTAAATTTTGTCATTAAACACCATGTTTCGTTTGTCCTTTCGATAGTCTTATATCTTAGACTACATCATTTCTCTTTGGAATCCCCTGCTAAGTTTTCCTTTTTCTTATATATATATATATACTAGTGGGGCTTTGCCCCCTGCGCGCTACGCGCGCCAACCCCCCAACAATAGATTGCAGATAATTGTTCACAAATGTTAAATGTATTTTAACGTATTTTAATATTTATTAATATATTATAATTTTAAACTATTTACGTATAACTTAAATTTAATA
>JAPYYV010006727.1:0-16502 GCA_030522625.1 Copidosoma aretas | reverse complement strand
CTAGGGCCCAAAGTGCAGCAGAGCCTTTTCGCCCTCTGGCCGCACTTTGGGCCCTTGAAAGTACTTTTCGCCCACGGGCAGAAAAATTTTTTCGGCCCTAGGGCGCAAAGTATTTTCGCGGGTCCAAAGTGTGCCCACGGGCGCAAAATTGCACTTTGCGCCCTCGGCAAGAAAAATAATATACGAGACTCGGGCACAAAAGTAAAACAAGCGCCTCCTTCGGGCACTCGTGTTTGTACTTTGTGCCCTAGTGGCGTAATGTACTAATTGATCCGATTATATTTTCAATGTAATTCTGATTATATTTTCTGCTCCAGTAATTTGTGGTAACGCTTGTAGTTGTAACTTAACCCACAAATTAAGAATTTTGAAAAATTAAAAATTTTTTAAAAATTTGAGTAATTGGAGACCTTGTTGGAGACGCAGAAAAAAAAAAAAAAATACCAACTTTTACCGCAGTTGTGACGACGCGCAGGCACCTCTCGCACGATTTTTCGAAAAATGAAAAAACAAAAGTCCGCTTTTGCTACAAAAAACGCGGTTAGCGAGTAATTAAAAAACCCTGCAGCCGCGACTCGTCGGTTGGCACTATTTTCAAAGCCACTCTAATTCAATCGCGGCTCGTTTCTCCGCGCATTTACGGCGGAGATACTCGTATCCCGCGGAAGAGAAGAAAAAGCCTCGCGCCGAGGAAGAGGGACAAAAGGTAAATGAGAAAAAGATACCGAAATAGCGAAGTTTAAATCCGGAGAAAGAGGCGAGCTGGGGGGAGGTTTTGTCCATAAACTGACGGCTACTGCGGCGAGTGCTTTAATACTCGACGACGACGAGGAGGACACAACGAGCTTTTTCGCCCTCCGTCCCCCGCCGCCAGTTCTTCGCAGTTCTTCCCCGCGCAATCTTTCCGCAGCGGATGTACGCAAGGGCGCACAGAGAGAAGGCTGCATTACACACACACACACACATGACGTGCTCTGCACCCAAGAGCTCGAGAGTGCATGGGGAGGGGAGGAAAAGGGCTTACGAGACTTAAGCCCGTCCGCTCGCTCTTTGATGTCTCCGTCCCTTTGAAAAGTGAGCGAAGGAAGGATTAGTTTCCCCGGCAGGCCCTTTGATTTCCGACCCATCCCGATCCTTCTATTTTCCGCGATTTTCGCGTCAAATCCGAAAAAGCGAGTGTCCCCGCGTCAGGCGCACGGACTCAGCGTACACGCGCGTGTGTGTGTAGAGTAGAAGCAGCAGCAGCAGCAGGGAACAACGGCGGAAATGAACGCTCCTACGGCGGATTGTTAATTAAACCGGGTTAACGAAGGTCGGGCGCTCGCGGGCAGCCCCGCTGATGTAAACTAACAATTGCGGAGAGTGGGACGACAGTGGAGTTCGATTGCCCCCGGCCTCTTCAAAGTATACAACTGCCGCGTGCGAGTGACTCTTGAAAAATTGGTCTCGCGAGCCGCGGTGCCCCGTTATTTCCACTCTTTCCATGAATACATCATTGTTCGTTGGGGGATCGGGTGCAATATATATGTTCGTCCGCGTGTCGAGGAAGGATTTTTGTGTGTGCGCCGTGTTTTAGGCAGAATAATTCGAACAAACAGGAGATTTTAATCGGGAAACATTTACACGATAACCATCGTAATGTTATGATTCTTCGTGTACGATTTTAGTGCAAGACCTCATGCAAGCATACTAATACGGCCCAACATTGGTGTAGCACTGGCACCCGTTGTTGCCAGTAGGGTACTGCTCACCATTACTGGCCCATAGTCGTATGAATACAGAAATGATAATATTGGCCCGAAGTTTGTTCTGCAGTATCGGTCCAATACTACGAACTGTATTCAGCCAACATTCATAATCAAGCTTGCATGGCATAGCCCTATGTTAACTTTATCCTATGCAAGCAGTCATCTCTTCAGCCCCAGCATAGTCGCAATCTTGCATACTTTGAGCCATCCTTGTTCTCATCCATCCTGCGATAAGCTCTGCAACTAACGAGCGACCGCCTTCATCAGCTCTGGCAGTCATGCATACATGCCTACCGCAATATTATTATGCCCTTTTTTTGCAGATGAGCTCAATAAAAGAGCAATCGTCTTCAGCAGTCTGAACAGTGTCACAAACTTGAGCACCGCAACTTTTTCAACTTTTTATTTGGCGACGGGTTAAGTCAGAGATATAATAGCGGGTCGAGAGAGCTCCATCAGTACGCTGAAAAATTTTTCACCAATAGATTATAAACAAACTTGACAGCTATGATCATTTTCATTGAGTTGGCAAAATAACGGCAAAGAGTACATGGCCAGTACTTGATAACCATAATTACTCGCTGTTACTGGCAAACAGTAATGGACCAATACTGGCAGTATACTGTTTTAATTATTCTGGCCCAATATTATCATTTCTGCATTGGCGTGAGTTTTGGCCAACGCCTGGCATACAACTAACAGTTTGCCAATACTCCACCGTGTTTCGGCCGTATTGGCAGTTATGGCAATTCCTCCATGGGACACCCGTTCATTGCAAACATATGTATTTATTTTCGTCTGTTTCTGCGAACAGTGGACTGCCCCTTGTACACACTGGCCGTTGTGATTTTTGAGAACTAGGAAATACTCGAGAAAACATTAGCTCTCTGTTCTGTATCGTCTTTGATAACGCACTCAAAATAAAAAATGTCAAACGAAAAAAAAAACATCACCCAGCAACGATAAAAGATAAAAGGCCGTAAAAACCTCCGAAATAAGCCCAAGCCAGGACCTCCCCCTTTCTGCTCGCGGATGACGGTTACTCGGTCCTCCGGCGCTCGCCTGCGCGGAGGAAAAAAAACCGACGCCGAAAAAATCGGTCCGCCTCGAGTTCAAAGTGTCGCTGCTGCCCGACCCTCGAGCTCTCATTACTCAAGCGTTCCGACGTAGCAGAGTCAAAAACGTCGAGGCACTCTTCTTCTTCTCCCTCCCGTCTCTCGTCAAATGCCACGGATTTACGAGCTAGGCTACCCGAGAAGAGACGTTACCCGACACGCCCGCGATGAATGTGCTTTTTGTTTTCCCCGGCTTTAAACGTGCAGAAGCTACGCTAGCTGCTTTTAAAAAATCCCGTCACATGCGCGGGCTAGTTTATACTTGGGCACGTGTTTCTGGTTAAACGCCTGTTCTGCACTGGTGGGCTGAAAGGGAGGGAGGGTGGAGTTCTGTTCGACGATAAGGCACGATGTGTTTTTCGTGGCTCTGGCGAACGGTTTAACGAGCCATAGGGGGGCCGAGGAAGAGCGCTTTGGAGGGAAGTCTTTCTTTTGCCAATTAAGATGATCTTGCGCCTTGATATTGCAGATGAAAGGAGGCCGATGATCGATGGGCTATCAGTGGCAAACAGCGCGATTCCGTTTTTTCGGTCGGTGATTTGCTTATTTGTAGGACACTCGAACTTGTTTTTTTGTCATCCCCTACGAGTGCTAAAAATCATATAAGTGAGTTATGAATAAGAGGTTTCGGGCAACAGAGAGCTTTATTCAATTTTTATTTTAAAACTTATAATTCATAAGAGGGTGCATTTTACTTAAAATTTTGTAGTGGCAACACAGTATCGTACTGAGAGCAACAAGACATTGTATCTGTAACACTCATAAATACAATTGCAGATCAAACTACAAACTACGGATAATATTTGAACAAAAAAAATATACATGCATGATGAAAGTACTCTTTTGGACCGAGCTACCTTGAAACTAGCATTTTTTTCAACACAAAATTGAAGTAACTCCTTGTGTGGAGTTCATTACCAAAGACACGTTTCACTCCAAATTTAATTCCATGAGAATACGATAAGACCATACGTTTGCCGAAATAACGAACTGCTCCGGCCATACAATTGCTTGTCTTCAAACACATTTTTCTTTCGATCGGACGAACTCGGCCGTTCCAATTTTCATCCCCCAACTTCTCTTTCCTACCCCCTGCCCCCCAACACCCCAAAAAAACCCGAGCGACCGAAGGGGCAAAAATACATCGGTTCCGAAGCAATTTGAAAAAATGGCCCGCGCTAGCCCCGGGAGAACTCCCAAAAACTCGATTAACGGACGAGCGAGGAAAAATGTTTGCCCGTTCGGGAGCACCCAATCCGCGCGCGTCCCCTCGATCGGTCTCGCCGTCCGGCTATGATTGGCAAGGATTTTTCACCGGTTATGATTACTCGCGACGATACGCAGGACAGACACGGCCGATCCGTCATCCGTGACCAGCCGGCGCGTCGATGTTCGTTATCGGGGACCGGTATCCATATATACCCGCACGAGAACGAACCGCGTCGTCGCCCTCGCGGCCTTCGCCCCCATCTCCGGCGGGTTCGTTCCGCGATTGATTGTCGATAATCTCATTAGCCGGAAAGCGAGCTGCACGGGCTCGGGGATACACACGGCCTTCACGTGCATGTATATTCGCGCGGAAACTCTTCGATACTGATTCAATCAGTCCGCAGAAGCGGAGGAATGGGAGGAGGTGGACGCTGCGAGTGCTTTTTTTTGGCCGCCGTACTCGCCTGGTAGGTATACACAGCGTGATAATTCAACTCACGTGCGCTCGGTTGCGAACTTCGTTTGAAGGCGTGCCGGTTCGGCGATGTGACGAACACTTTTAAGAGGTGGGGGGAGAATGTTTCGATGATCCCTCCGACGCGGGGGTATCAGGGAATGTTTACGCTTGGCACTTTGACTTGATATCGAGGAAACGATGCGTGGTAAAGTTTATTGGGATACTTTTTGAAGCGATTTTTCGTGCAAACTTGTGATCGCGATATGACAGCTGAGTAATATCATGTGTCACACGTCTAAAAATGATCTATGTAGTAAATTTTTTTCAGTATTATTTCGGGATGGGACGTTTTTTGAAGTATGATTTTTAAGACGAGACGTGTTTCAACTTTTACTTGCGATTAGACGTTTTAAAATACATTTTTTAAGTGAGACGTTACTGAGACTTAGCTTTTTAGTAGCCAAAATAAAGCACTTTATGTATTCAATATAATCACACACGTGACAATAATTTCCAATAATTTGCTTTAGTTTTCCAACACTACCACTATCACGGATCAAAAATAATCACACAGGTGAGAATAATTCCTAATAATTTTCTTTAGTTTTCCAACACTACCACTTTTACCCACTTTTACGGATCAAAAATATCAAAGAAATTGAATTTCGAGCAATAGACCGAGGAAAAAAATCTTAAATCCCGAACAAACGACAGCAAAAAGCGAGGCTTTTTATAGTTACACAATAACCCCGTCCAAGTGTTCCTTTTACTCGTATGGCGTATCGATGTTTCGCGGCAACTGTACATCCATATACGTGGGTACCGTATAGGGAACGAGAAAAAGCATGGCAGTGTTTCTCTCACTTTGCGGCGGTGGTGTCGCGTTACCGGCGTACATACACACATGTACATGCAACCCACAAGCCATGGGAAGCTGCACGGACTACTCTCCGCGCTGCTAAAGCCGATTATTGGGTTGTCAGCGACGATATTTCACCTATACGCGGGTTGCACATGGACGTTTGATTTTTCTCGCTCGCCCGCATTTTTTCCGGTAATTTATGCCCTGCGAGTCGTAAGAGAGCTATCTCGGTATGATTTAACGTCGATAGCTAGAAAGCTTTTTCTTAAGTGAGAAACGTCGCTTCTGAAAATCACAAATCCATCAGGTGATGGGATTTAATTTTTGTTTTTTAATACCTCAATTCTCTTGTCCATCGCATGCAACCGCAGTTATTACGTTGACGAATAATTGGGATGTTATTTAACGTGAAATGAGTATTGGGAAACTTCACTGTTTCAAGTGTACAAAATATCGCAAAATATCACAACTTTATTTGACAAAAGTCTGCAAGGAATTTTTGAAAATCACATTGTTATCTGCACGGTATTGTCCCTATGTGGCCCAAAAATATAAAAGTACAACTTTTTAGATTTTAATATTGTGTAGAAAAGGTTCTATATGCGATTTAAAAAAAATGTATTGTATCACAAGAAACAACGAGTTAGTAGTAGCCGATAATCACCATGCATTCGGCACAGGAAGACTGTCTGTTTATTACACGTATCTTCATACCTCCAAATTGAGCCCATAAACCTGGATTTTTGGAATCACCAACCTGTTCGGAATTACTCAAGCTGCCTATTGCTCATTTATGGTTATTGCACCCGTTTCTTAGTACCCTTTGGGGCATATAGAAGCAACGTCTAAAATTTTCTATCCTCCATAACAGGCTAAGTTTCAAAATTCGATTTTCTAACAGCATTACAACGCTGGTGATTTGGCTTACGAACCCTATTTCAAATTATGGTACTGTATTTCGATTTTAGAAAGAAAATCGTTCAAGTTTGATGCTATTCTGCAACATTTTTATTCATCACTGAACCAACCAAACGTATACACAGAGGATGAAAATTTAATCAAAGGTCCACTGCAAAGAATATCTGGCCACAGCTCATTGCGCTGTTACCTCTCGCTGAAACCACCCGACTCCGAATCCTCAAATACCAGAACAAAGAAAGAAAAAAAAAGCAGGCAAACGGGCGCGCGATTCCAGAGCTCTGGCTAAACGCAGACCCGCAGAGGCCGAATAACAAAAAACCAAAAGCGCTGGTTGCCGAAAAGGAAAGACAGGAAGACGGGCGAAAGAGAAGAACGCTCTCTCGCGTGTGCGCGGAAATCCAATGGGACGCAGCAGACGGGGAGGGAAGGGGGCACCGCAGTCCTCGGCTCGGGAGGAGGAGGGAATAGGAGCACGGGGGTGAGAGAGAGAGAAGATAAAAGTGAAAGAAAGGAACGGGTTATGCGGGGACGACGACGAGGCTCGCTGCAGTTGCCAAATAGAAGCAACAGCGGGAGCCTCCGCTGTATACGTGTGTGTGTATTATGAACCCTCCCCGAGTACATAATATATACGTGCCACGGGCTATCTTGCGGGTCTTCCATGCAGTCCGTCGTACGGCCTCCGTCCGTTCCTCGCTCGCCCCGGGTTCTCTCTGCTGGCTCCGTAGTTTCGCGAAAACCACGTTCTTTTTCACCCTCTCGGGGTATAATACACTCGGCAGAAGAAGAAGAAGAAGAAGAGTTGTACATCATATGCGCGCTGATGCCGAAGGGACGGTAAATAAGGGCCCACCGCTAATACCCTAATACCCATGCCCACCTGCCGCTGATGCGTTTCGGCGGAGAACCGGCGGCCCGATGTCCTTTCCTTCTCCTTCGATCCACAGCCTCTTCTCTACCTCTTCGGCGAATCTCCGTGCAATGTTCCGGGACAGCGGCAGTACAGTAGCAGAAGAAGCGGTAGCAGCCGGACGCCAGGAGCGGATAAATGGAAATAAAGAACGCCGGGTGCCTAATCCGGCCATTGTGGACCGGCAGGGGGTGATCCGCTAATGCGCGCCCGAAGTAGGCGCAGCGGCGGGGGAGAGGCTGCAGTTTATTTGGCCGGTGTCCCGCGCGCGCGGCCGGCGGATTATTCCCGAAATTACGGCCCGAGCGCGCGGGGGCGAGCGTCATTTCGGGAGTTTTGCCCGCTGTGATAAGCGGTGTAACTCGGGCTTTCTGGGGGGCGAGGAGGGAGGCACGAGTGCTTCGTCGAACGAGAAATAATCTTTGTTGGCCTTTTTTTTTTTTTAACCATGGTGCGCGTTTGGGTTTTTTGCGTGAACAAAAAACCTTTTAAGCATTCAAATTCTGTCGCGGATTTTTAAACACTGTTCATCCGTTTGGTTTCAAATGTTTCGGCATTTTATTTGAGAAATCGAAGATTAAATACTTGAAATAATACAAAACGGACGAGTCACGAAGTGTTTTCTCATAAAATTATTGAAATTGAACGTCCACATTTGTGAATTAAAAGGCTTTAAAGTACATGTTTAAATCAAAGAGTTTAAATTTGTAAAATTATTCATTACAGTTTGTAAGATTATTTTTGTAAAATGCATTATGATGGTAGGTACATTAAAACGTGTTTTCAAAACAAGCACATGGATAGTTTACCAACAACTTCACCAGACTTAACGACTCTAACGGTGGAGAGCGGAAAAATTGTGTTGAATAGCTGTAAAGTGCTAAACTTGTCTGCAGCAGATTTATGACACTTTGAAGGGTGTTAAATCTATGACAATTTATTTCTTGCGACAACTCTTTTTCTATACATCAAATTATTTTACGTGATAGAGTTGATGAAATAATTAATTATGAATTAATTTGATTGATTATTTAACACTCGCTAATATTATTATAATTTATTATTTATACCTATAGAAATTTGAATAACAAATATGCATTTACATTATATTTTTGCGATCCTCCAACATTCCTCCACTCAGTCTCCAGTAAAACAATTTTCGCACATCAACCTTCGAATCTGAGAACCAGCAGCGAAATAACCCTAATGAACCAAAAAAGAATTACCAGACGTCAACACTAAAAAGCTATTTCCTTTCCCCACGCAGCGATCATCATGTACATAGAGCATCATCGTTTCAGTCACAAAACCCTCCCACCGTCTCAGACATCGCCAGCCCTTCAAAAAAAAGCCGTAAAAAACAACCCAGCGAACCCAGACGGCTGCAACCCACGTGCGCTCGCGCCGAGCAGTGCAAACTTTCAATTTGTCCCCTCGCACGCGGGGCCCGTGCGACGTTGTAATATACATGCATACCCGTCGCAGCCTCCGCGCGGACGCAAAGAGAGGAGTACTACACTCCGCCGCTCCCCGCGGGGTGCCGTCATAAATTTCTGACTGGTTAATTCCAAGAGGTTCCCCGAAGCCCCGAGTCGTTTTTTTCCACCTCGCGTCGCGCGTGTACGCAGTATAGGTGTATGTATATGCAGTATGTACGTCATCGGCAGCGGATACGAAACGTGCGTGCGGGTGTACACATAGTGCGCATTATTGCAAAGACAGACGGCCCCCATGTGTTTCGCAGACGCGGAACTACCGGGTAAGAAATACCCTGCATGCATGTACAGGCGCCGCGGGTACGCTCCGCGGACACAGCGCCTCGCGTAACGATGTCCAGGGACGGCGCAGTCGCCCGCCGCTGCGACGACGGAGCAGTGCATTTATACTCTTCCAGATGCGCGAGCCTGCAGCGTTCGTTCGTCCCTCTGCGTCCCGCGTCTGCCTTTGCTTGGGGATCTAACGTCGTCGTCGTCGTCTGGTTTGCGTCGGTGCATCGCGTATACAGCGGATGGTCGTTTTTACCGCTGGGCTGATGATGCTTTTTTTTTTTTCTTTTTCTTTTTTTGCGGTGGCGTAGGTACACGAGGATAAGCTCGCATTGTTGCATCGGGGCGGCTCTGTGGGATCGTGTTTTTCGTTGGTTTTTCTCGGGGCACTTGCGTTCGCCCAAGGGGTCTTTGAAGACGATTTTTCTTTGGCTCTCTGGCGTGGACATTTTTATGTAGGTACTTTTAAATAAATTGGACGGCTTGGCCGGAGAAACAGCCAACTCGAAATTGTAGCGGAGAAACGACTTTTTTTTCTCTCCAAATTTAGTTGTAAGAGCTTTGTTATTTCTATTTTTACAAGCCGAATAAACGAGGGGCTTAAAGAATCGTTAACTATTAAATAACTCTCGGTATTCCTATGCGTAATATCCTCGTAAAAGTATGATGCTGTTGCGGGACAATGGTATAATTTTACACAATTTGGGAACTATTTCATTTTATATCTTCCTGAGAGTGATTTAATACAGCTAAGAAGTCTTTGCGTCTTCAAAGTTTATTTCGCTCGTACATAAAATAGCAGCTCTATACCACAATTATGATATTTTAGAAAAAAAATTCCCTTAGCAGTCTTTTCAATCCAAATAAGAATCAATTTTTTGCAGCAATTTGGCTGTTTTTTTTATTGACAGTATAAATAGTGTGTGTGTCGAATGTCTCTCCATTATATTCAAAATCATTCAATTTTTGGTATGCAGCTTGATTTCGTGTAATCGTATATTTTATCGTGCTCTATTTTATTCGCTACGATAGAGGTGACCCACGAATGATTTTCTATGCTATTGTTATGTATGCATCAACTACTCGAGGGAACAAAGCTATCTTGGAATATTTGATTAGACAATTTGAAAATGCTCGTTAAAAATTTAATTCAAGGTCATTGCGTGGTTAATTGTTTTCGACAAGTTTGTGATAGCGCCTTTTTTCCTCCTTGGGTGTCGATACACACTTAATCACACCTCTATTTTGTACTCTGGCTTCACTGACGATAAATAGTAAATTTTATCAACGGATTAAAACCATTTGTTCTCTCCTTTTAGTTGATACATCGAAATTCCGACATGTCTACACACACTCACGTAGCAAAAAAAAGGCGAAAACTTTTCCAAGCACCCGAGCACTCGACATCCCAATTTGTACGACCGTCACGCACATAATACATAGTCCCATCGACAGTCCATTTCCCGTTATTATTGGCTCAATTTCACAGCACGTGCATTACAATGCGGAGCCACAGTACATCATATAATACAATACACGCCGCTCACTCTCCTCGGAGTCTCATCTCTTGATGCCCATACTATAAGATCATAATAATAATAACAACAGCAGCAATAATAACCAAACGATCGACTCGCCTCTCTTCCTCTTCCCTTTGAATCCACGCACAGTTTCGCAAGCCCCCAATAACACGATATCCGGCACGCAATGTGTCAGTTCATCCGTCCACAAGAGGCGAGAGAAAGAAGGGCCTTTCTTGCCTTCCAATCATCGAAAACGGAGAGAAAAGGGTGTCTCCATACTATAGTATGCCATATCTGCATGCGCGAGAACAACTGAAAAGAGAGGATCGAGAAAGGAGGACGCAAAGGAGACAAAGGCAGAGTGGCGCAACAACAACAATAACGAAAACAACAGCGGAATCGACGAGGGTCTCCCTATAAACGCTCCCATTATGGTGTACTTGAACGAAAGTCGTTGCGAAAGAGAGGGAAACAGAAAGGGAGAAGATGGGTACATAATGAAAGGGACGCGAGAGAGTCTCAATGAGCGCGCAATCGAACCCGACTCCCCTTCCCCTCCTCCTTCTTATTTCTCCAATCTCCCGAGACCGGCTAAAGAGGCGAGGGAGGCGAAACGGGGAAAAAAAAAAAATAAGCGTCCCGTCGCCCGACGAACAAAAAGAGGTGCATCCAACACGATCCCCGAGGAGGAGGAGGAGACACGCACGTAGACGGGGGAGACGCAATTTCGCCTAACTGGCCAATGCAGGGATAATGGAGGCAGGGGGGATCGGGGCTAATGGCGCGAAAACAGCCGGCCCGGTTTGTAGGAGCTGGCTATTTCCCATTTTCCTCCCCGAGCGCGCGGCACAGTCGCCCAACGCGTTAGCAGCAGGTGGGGGATCGCGTGCGATTTTTGTTTTTAATTATACGGCCTACCATTCGCGCGACCCTCGCGGAGGTGGTGCGCGAGCACGCGCATTCCGCTAATGCGGACGCTTTACGGGCGGGTGATTTACGGGGCTATTTTTTCATATCGTACCCCCCTATATGGTACGGGCCGATGCGTAATCTCGGGTTGCTGAGGTGGGCGGGCAGGTACGATTTTAACCGGTTATTAATTGTCTTTTCCGCTGATGCGGTGGCCGGTAACAATTCAGAAGCGTAACGAATGGTCGGGGCCAAATTAAATTGTCACACGATTGCGAGTACGGGGGCTTCTGGAGGTATTTTTAGGAACGGATGATGGAGGGTTTGCCAGTGCGATTTGATTGTTTTGAGCGTAGACTGCACGCGTATGTGGGCCCATTATCTTATGTCGCTTATAGTCAGATGTTATACGGTCACTCGTGGGGTACTTTATAATGTATTGGAGGGCAATTACCGTTTCGGTTTCGAGTTGCGGCTATTACCGTCCGTACGTGGGGGTTTGTACGTACAGTGTTTTATATTATGTATACGGATGTTGCAGGTCGACTTTCTCTGTGATTGGATTGTTGTTTTCTGCTGGTATGGAAGTGGAGAAAAAAATACCTCACAAACATTTGGAAAAATATTTCAATACTATCGGGATTTTTAGTGTTAATTTCGATTCCTCAAATACAAATTATGATACATACGATTAGAATTACGTCACAAATATACATACTAAACTTTAAATTCGTCATCAATAATACGTATCTAAAGTCAGTTTTATTAATTCTATGCATAAAATATCTGTCCAGCATACTTAGAACGATGAAATTCTTTCCAAGCTTGAATTTGAAAAATGTCAACACTGCGAACAATCCTTTCACAAACAAAGCACTTTAACGAAATTCCTCATAAAAATCAACGAGTCCCCGAAAAATATAGCACACTTTGCATTAATCGCGACAATCGATAAAACGCTTTGAACTCTCACCCCCGTGCCCCTGAATTATCTACAAACACCGTCTAGACTCATCCTCCCCCTCCCTGTCCCGCACCAGCACCATAACAGCGCACTTAAAAAGAAAACCACTAAAAGACAAACAGAGGGCAAAAAAGAAACCACGCGCCGCGGCGCACATAAAAGTCAGCATAACTCGGGGGACCCCCGTACCCAGGAAAAAACCACCCCCACCTCCTCCCCATCCTGTGCCCGCACCACAAAACTTAACGACCCCATCAGCGCCCGTGTAATTTCCCTCTGAAAATCACGCCAAGGTGCAGGGGGGGGGTCGCGAGTCGATTAGAGCCCAGTAGCCGGCCACGGACGGTACAAGTATATATACACCCGGTCCCAGTCCCCTGTTTACCTTTTGTCGGTCGCGCGACTCTGAATTAACGAGAGGGTCCCGGGCGAAAGTTGCTGACGACAACCACTATCGCGAATCTGTCGCCGCCAGCGGACGGCCGCGCTACCTCGTGCGTATGTATACAATGTACGTTGTATAATACAGTAGGCGTGCGCGCGTGAACTCGGTGATTCTGTCCCCCCCCCTAGCTATCTCTTGCTCTCTCTCTCCCTGTTGATTTTCCGTCGCGATGCGGGCAACGAAAATTGAAAATCTCAGCAAAGTACGGGGGGCTGGGGGAAAAAAAAAACGAGCCGTGCGGAGACCGGTTCGCCCTATTGTTCTTCATGGTGCAGCTCTAACGATGCCGTTGGTAATTTTTAATCCAAACTTCCACGACGCGACGTTCCGCTGTTTCGTACGATTGGGAAAACCCTGGGTTTTTACCAACATTCGCACGAATGCCAGTGATTGATTTTTTTTTGAACGATGACAAAAACATTCCTGCACCTTCCACCTACTCTGCAAAGATCACTCGCCCTTACGAGCCTCCACCCTTCTTTTTTTCACCCACACCTATTGGCTACCATTTTGCTTTTCCATCCCCCGCACACGCTGCACGTGCCCATCATAACCGCAGTCCCCGCTATACACAATATATATATATATATATATATATATATATATATATGTGGATTTAATGGTCTCCCGCGCAAGTTTCTCCGGTCGGGCCGCGCCGCCGCCCGGCCTCACCTCCCGTCCCCCGTCCCAATTTCTCCCTTCCCCCCCCATTTTTCCCCCCCCCCCCCCCCCCAGCTGCACTTCCCGCGAGCTCTCGAAGCTCTCCGGTGTACTCCTGATGGACCGCCAGCCCCGCGCGGCCTCGTTAATGGGTTTTTAGAGAACCGCAGGCCCCCGTGCTCTCCTCCTCCCCTGGTCGAGAGTCGCCGGTGGTAGTCGGGCGCCTAATGGGTTAAGCCTGCAGCAGCAGCAGCGGCGCTGCGTTTTCTTCCCCTGTACTCCGGAGCGGGGGCGGACGGGCGCTTTAGTGTGTGCTACTCGGCTGCGCGGGCCCCCTTTGTGCTTCTGGTGGTCCTCGTTTTTTCCCGGCCAACCAGCGTCGTCGTCGTCGTCTATAGGTACGCGGGGGGTGGTAGAAAACACGCTCGAGCCGGTGGCCTAAGAAATTCAGCGGCTGCCGGGAGTCGCTGCAGCTGGGGGGGGGGGGGGGGGGGCGGGGGCGGGGGTGGGGGGGTGGGGGGGGGGGGGGGGGGGGAGAGAGGGGGGGGGGGGGGGGGAGGAATGTATAGAGCCTTCGAGAGCTCGTCGCCTCTAATGGGATTTAGTAATTGCGCGCCGCCGCGACCTGGGTCGCAAGAGAGGGGGGAAGGGGTGGTATTGATTTCCGCTGCAGCGTCCCCGTCGGGTGTTTGTATTATTTATCGGCTTCGCGATCTTACGGAACCTCTTTGGAGATCGATGGACAGTCTGGCTAGCAGCGAAGGGTCTATGTAATGGAAAAGAGTAGCAAAATTTTTTTTTCATTTTTTTTACACAAACGAAAACTGACCAAGGTAGAGCTCGTCAAAGTTTAGGAGTAAGGGCGAACGGCGGCCCTTCGTAAAAAACAATCACGTATGAAGAAATTCATATGCCCTCGAGAAACTTCAACACGCTCTATCTCCGTCAGTTTTTATTAATGTAAACAAAAAAAAAAGATCAAGCATCCAACGATATAATATCTAGCGGACCTAATGGAATTCAAAATTTTTTGTCATTTTTCCCTTCTCTATCTGCACTTTTTGAGAAAGTTCGTCTCTTCAGAGTTTCATACTGTGCTGCACGGTACCTCGGAGAGAAAAATCTGTCTCGAGACTCCCACCTTGGAAAAAATGAACATAAAAGTATTCCGAAGAAAAACTTTGCAACTCGCATCGCTCACCAAGATTCTTCAAAAAAGGAAAGAAAAAAAAAATAAACTCCATTACACCACTACACTGTACGCAGGACGACAATCCAGCCAGCGCTGCACCGAAGGATATATTTCCTCGTTGCGACGTCGTGAATGATCACGCGGATTCACGAGGCTTGCGAAACGCGTGCGGTGTTGTACTACCTAAGGGACCATTCATAGTGGCGCGTTTGCTTGCTGTTGCTTACTTTCATCCAATGCTTTTAGATAGGACGATAGTCAGCAACAGCAAGCAAAGTACGCCACTATGAATGGGCCCTTAGTATGCGCGCTGCAGCCGGCGGCGAAATGCCGGGAGATGCACAGCTGGAGTAGGTATTACACAGTCCCGCGAAGCGCGCGGACTGTTTGTCGAATGCGGACGAGCGCGCAAATGTTTGATTGC
Source organism: Copidosoma aretas (assembly GCA_030522625.1). NCBI lineage: Eukaryota > Metazoa > Arthropoda > Insecta > Hymenoptera > Encyrtidae > Copidosoma > Copidosoma aretas. Next base: position 1,397 of record JAPYYV010006727.1, on the reverse strand, counting down.
GAAAAACTCGGCCGGCGCACGATGGTCGTTCGTGACTCATTATCGGAGGCCGGAGTTGTACATCGTATATGGGTTGGTGTTGAGCGCGAGGTTGAGCGTGGCGAGCGAGTGGATTAGGTCACTTGTTGATTTTCCCAATAATTCTGCGTTGACATAGTTCACCGAGTGTTGATGAATTTGCTAATCTGCCGACGCGTGCTGTCGCTTTTGGTTGAGCAAAACTGATTGACAGAGTAAAGGTGATGATGGATCGGATCGTTATTTTTAATATTGCGGATGGATTCCGTTGAAGGCAGGCAATATAATATTTATTTTAAATTTTCAGATATTTCAATATGCGTCAGTGAATGGTATTTGCTAGTGTGAATATAACGTGACATTTGGATTTATAACATTTATAACTATGCCGATTCCGTTATTGATGTTTTGTATTTGTATCGAGGATTATTTATGATTTCTTGTTTGAGCTCTCGTTGAAATATATGATGCCGTGTTGATCTTTAATTTTATTTTCAACGGAAATAACGATTATTTTGGTATTGTGTCACGAAAGGAATTGATTTTGACGGATTCTAGAGATTGACGAAGTATTTAGGGGAAAATAACGACGTTATAGAAACGGCTGAGTGTACCTATTCTACTATTAGATTGTCACATTTTCCATGCAGTTACGATCGTTACTAAGAGTTACGCTTCTGATGAAAAGAAATATAATAGCAAAATGCTCACTGAATTTGCCTTACTCCCTAAAAATAATATGGTAAAGTTCCTGATTTCAGCAAAACTTTTACTTGCAAAATAAAATGCCGTGTATAAAAAGATAAAAATCCGATCTGGGACAAATTAAAATTTTAGCAGCTGATTATCAACAGATTCTAATTAAATAAAATTTTGGTTAATTACTCGTCTAATAGTGTAAAAAAATGAAAAATTAACTTAGATTAAAATAGTAGAAAACATCGGTTGCTTTCCAAAAAAGCATTGTAAAGTTTTATGTATTATGTATTGCAAAATTCTTAAGTTATGATATAAATAAATGCTGTTATATGCTTTGGACGTACTAACTGCTAATTATATTTTTTACATCTTTTTACACATCGTATACAAGTATAAAAATGTACAGTTAGCACTTAAAATTGATCCAGTGATTTCAAAATGATAGAACATCTATTAGAATTTCATTTTTACTGTCAGGGCATGAGAAACTTTTTTTTCTTGTTTTCGTTTTTTTCAAGTTCACCATGTTTGAACAGAAAAAGATTTTCTGATAGCAATACTCGTACGCATCTCTCCTAAACGAATGAGTTACACGTGACTGTCGACAGAATAACTCTTGATCTGATTGGTTGAGACTAGCTGAGAGCGGGAAAATTTAAAAACAAGAATTTGAAAAATTG
>JAPYYV010006726.1:0-14039 GCA_030522625.1 Copidosoma aretas | reverse complement strand
CACTATATAAGCACCGGGACCAAACTCGCCACCGAGACTTAATGACCGGGACCAAACTCGGCAATTTTTCTCGGTTTGGGACCAAACTCGCCATCAGCCCTCACTCTTTCTACCTCGATTCTACCATACCAAGAATAATACGCCATCTCAACCCGCTGCCTGATTCCTTACGAAACATCTCCCGCATCGGCCTGTTCGAAACTATATAGTCTTAAACGTCACTAATATTAATCAACACCTCTGTTGTAAATTTCCTGTTGTGTAAAGAGCACAGGCTCGTTCAAGTAGATACATGGATAACAAGAAATAGAACGAAAAATAAATGAATCGGCGAACCACCTTTGTCTCGAATATTTGTTTTTCAATTCAATATCCTCAGCTTGGGAAACTCAAAAGTCTGAGATCCATCGAATTCCTGATTATCCATAACCCCCATTGGCATGGAATGTTCAACATACTCGCGTTCCCAACTCCATACCGTCGGATCGTTGGATCGTTTCGGAAGCACCCGCGCGTTTCACTGACGTCCGACGCGTTGACGCGACGATGTGTTCCTGCCAAATCCATGCGAAAACATCCAAGGTAGGGGGAAGGGGGGGACCATTTCGCTGTATACAGAATCGAGCAGCGATTTTCCGCCGAAAACCACGATCGAACGTCCCATCACCCCGGTCGTATTGCATCGCCGCACCGAGGACTGCTCCGCGAATTCGCCCCGCCCGCCACCGCGTCCCCGATCAACCACCGCGCGCGAGCCACCCCGAGAGAACTCCGACGAAAGCGACTCACCGAAACCCCCCCTGTTCCAGATAAACAAGCCCCGAGCTACACCGACGGCCCATCAGCCCGACCGCGGCCGATGGACGGGACGCCGCGGCCGGGCGGGGGCCCGGCGGGGATCCACGTCGGCCGGCCGGACGCTCGTTGAGGGCTCGCCGGCCCCCCGGGGCTCGAGGAGGACCGGCCGAGGGTGAGTGTCTTTTTCTCCTTCTTTGCGCTGGCGCGAGACGATCGGGCGCGAGGCGTGTCTGCATCGAAGCGCGTCGGGCGTCGTTTCTGTTGGCGCGCGGGGCCGGACAAACGGCCCGGAGAATAGGATGCGCGAGCGACTTCTGGTCCGGGAGAAAAGACGAGGAGCGCGCGTCGGGGGCTCCGATGATCCGTGCCGGGCCAAACTTGTTCGAAACGGTTTTTAATGGCTTTCGAGTGTTTACGCGTTCGGAGGAGCTGGACTGGAGTCGTTCGCAAAGTTTTGGCGGATGTTAATGTACGCGGGCCTGCATAAAGTGCCAAGTCAACACCGACCCGTGTCGCTCCGAGCGTTACGGGCGTCCCTGGAATCCAGTCGGGTTGGCTCGTTTTCACCCTTCGATGGGAGTTCGCTCGTCGGGATGAGATGATTAAACCGCGCGGAACTGACAGCTTCAGAGTGAGATCAGGAGTCCCGAGTTTTTGTAACGATGTATTGCGCACGCGCGGAGGAGATTCAATGACTCTTCGAGTGATGATTTGTACCTAATTTTCCAAAATCTTGAAATCCGTTTCTTAATGACTTTCCCAAGTCGTCAGTTCGTCGTATACTCTTTAAAGCGTCCAATATCTCTGTCACAGATTTCAAACATGTTCCTCCCGTCTGGTTTTAAAATGCTAAAGTGCTTGATAAGTTGGTTCTTTAATCAAATGATTGTGAACAGAATTGAACGAAACTTTGAGGGATTGTTTATCGAGTTACACTTTACTCTCCCTAAAAATTTGAGATGAGGTTCACGAACGAAAACGCGAAAAAAAGCTTCGTGAAAATTGCAAATGGAGGGCAGTATATATTTTTGACGTTCTTTACAAAAATTAATTTACTTTTACCGAACAAAACGAAATGAAAAACTAACACGAGGAAGCTTATGCAATTTTGAACCGGCTGACATCTCGAAATGTACAAGTACACGGACTTGATTCAAAGATATCGATAGAAATGCAGCACACATTGTCATTGCCAATGTTAAAAGCATCGACGGCTGATATTTTGAGGTTAAACGCAATTTTACAAAACCATCACAAGAAACTTTTCTATTGATTATTACGATGTTAAATTTTGCGTGAGTGCTGTAATTGAATCAATGAACAATGTGGACTATTAATTGTTTGGATTTAAGTAGTTTTGATGAAAATTCATTTGATAGTCGCGCATTCGACTCGGGAGTCATGAAAGAACCACCTTAAACACTTGGATCGTTTAACTTTCAAACGCTTCGGAGGCCGCGGAAGGGACGGATTACGCTATACTCCTCTTTTCGTGAATACAAATGATGAAATAAGTACCGCTATCGTGCAGTAAATAAACGTATGGTCAACCGTCAAAATGTTCCTTCATCTCGTCCTTGTTCGAAAGCGTCCCGAGTGCAATCAGAGTGCCACGTACAAAATCCCTGGATCCTCCGTCCCAAACCCGACGGCCGCCACCGCCGAAACGAGCGAATGATCCGTCCCCCCTGCCCACAGCTCGAGCGGCCCGCGAAGAGCCCCGACCCGCCAGCGTGGAGCCGCAGCAGCAGAGGCAGCGGGCCGAGTGGGGCGCCGTGCGGCGGGCCGTCATGCAGAACAGCCGCGGCCCGGCGGAGGAGGCCGCCAGCCGACCCCTGAAGGAGCTGACCCAGGCGAGCCTGAACGAGCCGCTCAAGCAGCACAACGCCGGCGCCGTCAAGCTCGTGCAGACCGGTGAGTCGATCGGGGACTCGCGAGGGTTGCCGCGGCTGGGAAAAATCGCGAGCCGCGCGTTCTCGAGCGGGGGGGGGGGGGCGTGGCTTTTGGGTCGATCGTTCCGTGATTCGATGCGGCTCGTGGTTTTTCCGGCAGGGAACTTTGCGGCTCGGAGCTGTTTGGTTCAATTTAAAGGTAGGCGCGCGCCCTGGCGGCAGAAACTTTGATGCAGAAGAAGCTTTTTGCCGACGTGCAAGATGGAAATTTATGGATATTTTTTTTTGTTCGAATTCGTTTGTAATCGTTCGTGCTCCGAAGGATTGTTCGATGATAACTGAGACACCCGAGCAGGCCATAAAAATACCGACGTTCGATTCATTTTGAATCAAAATTGTGGGGCCGTGTTGCAGGAGAATATCGAGTTGAAGAAACTTTTTCCGAGCTCTTCCGTGAGCCTTTATCGCGTGACTGGGATTGCGAGGTTTATAATATGTCTTTTTTTTCAAATGAATTGTGAAATATGCTCGTTGTTCTTTGAAATAGCCTGGAGCGTTTTTAAACCTCGTAACGACGGAGTGCTCGACATAATTTTAATTCACGGTTTAATTTACTCATGGTCCGATACTTCAGGCTCAAGACGGTATCGTAGCTGCGATTCTCTTCATCTCAACATGAAAGAGTTTTAATTGGGTTTAACATCATACTTTGTCCTCAAAGTTTTAATTGCGGATCACAAAGCCTATCCGAACATTTTTACTTCATGCCATGCTCTTACGTCCACTCAGCAGAGTATTAAAAAATGTATCATTGCGCAAGAGTCCCTCACTCGATTGATTCAAACGACTTTCATATTTTTCTTACAAGTACAATACCATGACTCTGAACTGAGAGGAGTTCCGATGCTTCGTCTTCAACATTATTATTCTTAATACTCACCTCGAGCCTGTCTGGTCGAAACTGTTATTGCAAAAATAATATGCTACGTGGGCCGTCTGTTCACGAGAAGCCTGTGTACAAAACTTTTTTTGGACGCAAAAGGAAACAATTCTGTATGCGTGTGCGCGCTGAGCAGACTCGGATTTTCTTCTCACGCAACGGGAGCAAACTTGTTCAATAATAACAAAGCTAAGCATTGACGCAAGCTTCTTGAAAGATGAATCGCGAAACCGGGCCATTCTATGGTCTCGTTCGTCCGTAAACAGAAGTGAAAAAAATAAGCTCCCTCTTTCTCGGTCGGGGTGTAAAAAAAAAAAAAAAAAAAGAAAAGTAAAACTTATCCGCTGACCGAGATTTAGTCCCGAGCGAAAGTGAGTCTATTGCTTTTGACAGCGTAGTGGATTCTGTTGTTAAAGGAGAAATCTTCAAGAAAAAAAGTTGGCAGCCAAATGCGAGATCCTTTGATGTACGTTCCTCCAAGTGGTATGACCAGAAATTTTTTTGATTAAAACAATGCGTCACAAGCTTTTGTGAGAAGCAATCATATTTTGGAAATAAAATTTTTTTCCTCACAGATCGCAAATAGTAAGTTTTATTTTTACAACATTCTTAAAACTCGATATTTCGAGATAGGAATGATTTCTTCATCCGCATGATAAATTTTGGGCTAAGCGCTGCAGCGGAAAATAAAATAAATATTTGATTCCTTTGTTGATTAACTAATACGGTATAGTATAATTAAACTTTTATTGTCAGTATCAAACGTTCAAAATATAGGTAACTTTTTACAAAAGAATATTAGTTCCTCTTAAAGGCGATCTTGCATCATCGTACTGAGTATTAAACCACTAATCGTTAACATCATTTATCCTATTCGTTTACAATTACTTGTTGATAGTAGCCTTAAGTCAGGAGCAATCAATGTTACGGTTTCCTCAAAACAAGGTAAATGCAAGCGCTCGGAGATACTTGGTAAACTATTTTCTTCGATCAGGTACTTACGTTAATCAATCGTACAAATTGTTATTCCCCTTTTGCGAGGCAAATCTGTTGATTCACGCTTCCAAGAACTCTAAGCTTCCATCATAATAAATGAAATTACTTTAGCACAGAAAGAAACTGTATTGTGTATTCCATTCTGCTGAACATTTTATGGGTGAAAGTAGAGTAAGCAAATCAATGCACATTTCATGCTCGACAAAGTCATGCAAAGTAAAACTGTTGTATGTAAGCAAAAAAAATGTTACACAATTATACCAGAATGGTTCTTAAAATTAATTTTGTGATAACCGATTTTTCGTAATTAAAACATTGTTTCAACTACCAGAAATTCGTTTACTGAAATTGAAATAAAAAAGCAGATTCCAACCCAAATATTAACTCTAATTACGAAATTTGGATTCTAATTTAAAAAGTTTCGGCTTTGTATGAGGTTCCGCAGAATAGCAATTATAATTGCATGAGTATTTTTAGAAGCATCCATCAGATAGTTGTAAGAAAGGCATTACTAAAATTGTCCAAAGTTTTCTGCATCTGTAAAAAAAGGCCCAATCCTTAATAATTCGATTAAGTGCTCAGCGACTGGCATATACGTTGTCTGATTAACAAGTAGTGTGTGTCTGCGTATAGTCAGACAATACGTTTACTTATTAATTTTGTACATGACTCATTTTCTTAATACATTAGCGATACTGATTTTGCTGCCCTAGATGCCAAATATATAATTCAAAGTTTAAAAGCAATAAACTATGTTATTAAAAACAACAATATTTGTTTTATTATGTTAAAAACTCGCAGAGACGTCTCAGTTGGCTTTTAAAAATTGGCGAAGAAGTTCGTAATTAGTTCTTCTCGTACGTCATTAAGTCTTCTTTAGTCAATACGAGAGCTTTAACAAAACGACCATTACATTGTTAACCAGAAAAAAATGCATAACAACATCAATCGTGAAATTTGTAATTTTGTAAAAATAACGTTGTATTCATTTTTTTATCTCTTACTTTTTAACTTCCTCAAGCTAAAGAGTAAACTAATCGGATGGGAATACATAATATTATTCAGTGCGTATGTTCATGGGTCGTTTTTACGAAATTTCTGACACAATATTTTCTGATCATTTCTACAACTCTGTCTTCCGATTACTATGAATGTATTTCTGTATTTGTGTCTTTTTGTTTAAAATATTACATTGTCATCCTTGTTCCCGAAATTATGTATTCGTCTCATTGTCAATGCGTCTGATTCCCCCTGATCTCTATGCATCCAGTTTATTTTCTCATATTTATAAACATATTCAGCATTGATAAATCTTCATTCGAAAGACCAAGCAGTACTCACATTCAACATTGATGATATTTAACATCTGCAGTTGCATGTTTCACATATTTCAAACAGCCTCTCAATCGCAGAACCACAATAGAAGTGTTGACATCTCGTGTCCTGTATTATTATCTGCCAGACGTGTTTTCAATGTTATTGCAAATTTTCTCTTCTCGCGTACCGTAGATTTCACCGAGTCCTCGACGCCACAACAACAACAGAGCCCCCGACAGCTCGAGCGCGAAGATTTCAGCGGCCGGCCAATCCCTCCGCAACAACCGCACGCCGACCGGGGCCGCACTCTGGCCGGCCGATTCGTCGCTGCAAAATTCATGGCCCGCCGCGCGCCGCCGAGCCGCGCCTTTTGCATTATTCGCGCGCCGAATTTAATGAGGGACCGTCTCCGACTCCGTGCTCGCCCCGCGCGGGCCTTTCGTCGGGGCTCCCGGCCGAACCAACTGCCCGACCGTGATTGGGGGTAATTCGAAGTTGCCCGCGTGTAATTGGCACGGTTTCTCCTTTTTCCCGCGACTCGTCCTTTTTTTTCGCCTCCCCTTTTTCTTCTTCTTTCGTCGCTGGGGGCGAGGAGGAGGAGGGAAGAAGGTGGGGGATCGCTCCGACCGTCGCCACGTTTTCCGGCTGCTCGTTTTGATTGCTTCGCCAGCGCGTGCTTTGGTCCCTTAGGCTTCTGCGAAAAGCTCGTTCTCGGGCGCATGGGGATGAAAAAAATTCGATTGTAATGCGCTGATGGTATTAGAAAAAATTTTTTTTGGGAGGATAGCGGGTTTTTCTGCTTACGTGCGTATTTGTTCGGGGGAAAAGATTTGCTGGAAATGCGCATGAAACCAAATGTGTGTATTTTTATAGGTGATATTAAGTATCGCATTAAATTCCAAGATTTCGCTAGCTAGAGCTGGAATTTTGAATAATACTTTGTCAATCATATTATTATTTTTGAAACAATCATCATTTTTTTAAAATTTTATACTCATATTTGTTTCTTGTCACAACCATTAAAAACAACTTTTTAATTAATTTATTCTTTCGTGGAATCAATGTATCAAATTATAATATTTTAAAATTATAAAATAGCAACGCTAAGGAATAGTAATACTTTAAAACTGAAATTTTATAGTCATTACGATCAATTCAGTAACCATTCTTACTGCAGTATATTTTCTGGGGGTCAGACGAATAAAAGTCGAGAGCTTTTTATGTTCTGCACTGCACGCACTGTATTATTTAAGAGTCTCTTGTATTTGTCATGATGAATTTTCATGTCATATACATACATCTGCATAAGAGAACATCAGCATAAAATCCCGTTTAGTTGCCTTGGTGCTTACGATATGTCTAGTGTATACATCCACTGATGGAATTTGAGGATTCAGAATTTTTTAAATAATATTTTTGCTCTTAAATATATTTATTTGCATCCTTCGAACCAATGTGCAATGACGATATGTTGATAATTTACTGTAAATTGAAAATTTTTAGAGACAGTTTGTAAAGTATATAAACTATATAGAATGAGTATTTTTTTCAAAGTTCCCAAATTTTTCATGAAAAATCTTTGGACTGCATTATAAATGTTCTAAGAGAATATATTTGTTGTTTTGGCCCAGAAAGTACACAGAAAATTTTCTTGGAAAAAAAATGATCATTGCATTATTTATAAAAGCTTTTTCGAAAAACTAAAAATTAACAACAGAGTTTCATTGTCAACGTATTTGTTAATTATCCAGTTTTCTTTAGGTGGTGAAGGATGGCTAATGGGATCATAGCGTCCATATATTATTTTTTCACCCAAAAAATCGCATGTGCATCTTTTTGAATATCTTAAGAATGAGATTTTTCTGTTAATAGCTCTCATAAACGTGAAGATTTTCTGCGAAAAAACTCGTTCTGATGAGATTTTGAGGCGTATGATAAAAAAACTGTAATTGAGATAAGTAGACTACAATGCATGTACAGTAAACTATAATGCATGCCTTTTACTCTGGAATAGTTAACATAGATAATCCGTTGTTAAGTCGACTTAACTCACTTCATGTTACAGCGCTTCCCCTATTTCAGCTATTAGTTGCATATGTTATTTTATTCCCTGTAAGCATCTTAGTGTTTTTATCGCTCCTATTAGGAAAATTATGAAAATCTAGCGTTGGCATTTGATTTTTTGTAACGTCACCTGACTTCCGTGAATAAAAATGTAACACTTTCGGTAAAATTATGAGATAAGCTCTGAAAGAGAAATTGGAACACAATGTATCAAGTGAATATGAGAGGAGAATATTCTCAAATTTTTATTATATCTGGTTGATTTTCATAATAGCTATACAAACAATAAAAGTTATGATCCATGTAAATCTAATTTTTATTGGTCTAAATGACTTAAAATACAGATAAAACTAATTTCGTCATTTTAGTCGGAGTATGTCAGTGAACTTGTATGCTCCATACTCCAAAAAGGAATTCTGAATTAAGTTTATCATACTTCATAGTAAGATTCAAATTTAAACTAGGAGTACTCTCTCGGAAGTTAACACTGTGGTCATTACTTCCATGGAAATTACAACCAACCTTATATTTTTTCGCAATTCGTTTTTTCGAACAGAAGTATTGTCTGACTCATATTTGTTTTGGAGTAGTACCTTAACTGTACATCAATATATGTATTAATAATCTTGATTCCAAGCATGCGTAATAGATATTTGATTAGAAGGATGGGAAAATTCGAAAAATAAACACTGAATAAATATCCTTTCTAAGATCGAATTTCAATAATCGATCAATTTAAAATTACGTTTTTATATCTTAAGTAATTAATTCAATGCAATTTTTTAAAGGAAAACCTCCAGACAAATGCTAATGCAACTGTTTGAAGAAGAATGCTTCATACGCTCCAAAAACAGACCAGTGAATAAAACTCAAACCAATTTAGCGACGCATAAAACCAGCAGAGAATAAAACACGCTCGTTAAACCAAACGCCAAGTCACTTTGAGGGTATTAAAATACGCATTGGGAATTCATACGTGAAATAAAGGACGGTGAAACAGATGGGCAGAAAAACCAACGAGAAATAGAGTGAGAGGGTGCAGGAAGGAGCAGGAGGAGGAGGAGAAAAATAGGGGAGAAATCGTGAGCTCCAGTGTTCCGAAATAATGAATTGACAAATGGCCTCGCAATCGTTCCCGTAACACTATACGCACCGGAGGCCCGTGTGTATGCTTGTATACATGGATGATTTCACAAAAATTCGAACGGTTCGTGAAGCCTATGGTTAAAAACAAGGCATTCAATTATTTTGAACTGAAACTTTTTTAAAATGGTACAAACAAAATTTTTCCAGACATATTTTTTATATCTAGTAGAAAACATTCTTTTTTTAGCCGTCAGATGGAAAAAACAGGCCAAAATGTCATTACCATAACGCAAAGCATTTACAAATTTCTTTTTAGCGGTTTATAGTTTATACTGCCCATGTGTTAACTTTTTAATTTTTTTAAGATTTATATTACTATAATCTGAACCGTCCAGCACCCTTCCTTGTAGTTTGGAACGATAAAAAAAGATTTTTGGAAGTGTACAAGGCGTTTTAATCGTGAAACCTAGTTTTGACCATTTTTTTTTTTAACTAGAAATTCGAATGCGGCTAGTCGTAGTGTCATCGTGAACATAGATGATTCTGCTGGCTAAAATTAGCGGTCATTACCGTAATGCCCCTAATCTTGGAGGTATTTTGAATCATCGAGAAGGTGACTATAGTGTACGACGGATTTTGATGTGTATATGTAACAAACTAAATTTCGTTAAAAAATTAAAAATTCCAATTTGTGGCTTCAGAATTGTCAAAAAAAGTACCATTACGGTAATGACAGACCTGTCATAACCGTAATGCTTTTTTGAATTTTTGTAAAATCCCATTGAAATTAACGTATTACCTAAAAACGGCAATGAGCCGGGCCCAAACGTTTCCAGCTAACTTAAACCTCACATAGCATAGAAAAAATAATTGAGAAATCCTAAACACTAAATTTTAAAAATCTTATTTCATATACCAAAACATCCCATTTTTCGTGAAATGACTCATATATACATTATGTAGTAAAATTATAAAATTTACTATGTACAAATTATTGTTATGTTACTTATGTTACTTATAACATTGTATAATTACATTATGCATACACCTTATCAAAAACTGCTCTATTTAAGTTTTAAGTGTAAAATAAGTCTACTCACGAAACATAATCTCCTTATTTCTCACTTTGTTGATGATCGCTTACTGCTCTGTATAATACGTGTTCACTCGAGGAATGACTGGATCATTGTGAGCTTAGTAAGCTGAGTGAGTCAGTTGTCAGTGACGGATGACAGTGACCTAACTGAGGTGCGCACTTTGTACTGCGCAATGAACTGCGCAGTTCACCTGATGTTTTGTTTACAGTATGATTTCATCATCTATCGAGTGAACACGTATTATACTGAGCAGTGACCGATCAACAACAGAGTAAGAAATAAAGAGATCATGTTTCGTGAGTAGACTTATCTTACACTTGAATCTTAAAAAAAGTAGTTTTTAATAAGTATACGTATGTAATGTAAAAATATAATAGTTTATATGATAATAATGTCAACAATAATAATAATGTCTTAATATTATTTATTATATCATACAATATACACAGAAACAAATTGATAAACATTGACGAACACTTGACAACCAATGTAACACCATTGCCAACACTCGAAACTTAGACAGAGGAGTTTAAAACGACGTACATGGATAATTTCACAAAAACTGCGATATTTCATGAAGCCTAAGTTTATAGTACCTGTCGTTATTGTTATGCTTTTTTGAAGTGTACTAATAATCCCATTTAAATTAACAAGTTTTTTCTAAAAATGACGATAGAGCCGGCCCCAAAAGTTTTCAGCTAGTTTGGGCCTTACACAGGAGACATAGCAAAAATGATAAACAAATTCTAAGCACTAAATTTTGAAAATTTCATCTTATTGAATAAAGTATTCGAGTTCTTGTGAAATCACCCATATACGCGGTACGTGTAGCTCAGGAGCGGGAGAATTAATAGCTTTTTCGACCCCTCGGTGGATTCTCTGTGGAAAATTAACATCCCCACGCGTAGTCGCCGTGTCGCGTGGGTGTCCATGAAAACTTCCTATACACGCCCACGTGGCTTGTTACTCCTGTACCCTTGACTCTCGGCATATCTGCTGCCGGATGCCGTTTTATGCTGGAAGATGTTTTCGTGCCAGAGGGATTTGCGTTTTCGCACTGGTGACCGTAGTCTGAGCTGATTTGTAGAGGTTGAAGGATAATTAATCATTGGTTTAGCTTCGACGACACTTCTATTTCAAGGACTTTTAATTCTGACAGGAATATTCAACTTTTGGTTACTATTAGATCCTGATCTATTAGTGCAGCACACGTTTTGGGGGTAAAATATATTGGATTCAAGATTTACTTTAATAGAGTTCGGGGAAAAATTTGGTTTGATAGTTTCTTAAATAATTAATTTTGTCGTGCCCTTGTGCATCTTTTGGTTTCATCTCGAACAATAACTTGTCGAAGAGTGTTAAAAGTCAGTACAAAAACTCCTCTTCAGGAGAAAAGCAATTATGTTGAAAGCTAATTTGGCCTTGGCCTGTTAATGTAAACAATCCACTTCAATGTCTCGCTGTAATAGCCTTTTTCGTAAGTTATTACACTTAAACTGGCTAATAATGACTTAAGCAATACGAAATTATTAGATGCCAGGCAAATGACAGGGTGGGTTAATATTTATTTATTCATTAACATCGGATTGGTGACCTGCAAAAATATCTAAAATGGAACGTGATATTATATTCCAGTAGATCGAATATAGAAGGACTATTGACATTTATATTTAGATGATCAAGGTATAAATTACAACATGAGAATATCTTTTGGTTTTCAAGTATGTACTATAGTAGATTCATAATTCTCATTTTTTATACATTCATCAATCATAATTCAAAAGTGTTAAATACTTAACTTATTTAATAGATAGAAAACGTCACGTAGAATATTTTAGAGATGTGTCACGGGGCTCACAATGATTATGTTGTAATTGATATCGATATGGATTTATCTACGATATTCTCATTTGTTCTTTAATTATGGGCATTGATATCCATTATGTGATTCAATAACGCGCAATATCACATGAAATTTCAAAATTACTAACTAATTTTTAAAATGTAATATGAAATTCAAAAATCACTAATATTTTACTATAACTTGTTGCATGGCAACACGATAAGGATTTTATTCCTGGAATAGCTCATAGCTCAGCTGAACTCCTTTGCCACTCATTAAAAAAAGAGACCATTGTAGATAGAAATATCCTTGTTGACTGCATTTTTAATAATTGTGCTTCCGCCAGAAGTACATGCTTTAAACTTGAAGGCGAAATAATACTAGTGTAGTAAAGGAACTCCAAAGGATCATCATAAGTACAACGAGACTGTGTTCATAAATAAATAATCAGTAGACATATCAATGAAATTGAATGCTTTATATTTAGAAAGTATTATTGATCCATATCCAAAGCATGCACCGTAAACTTTAGAATAAAAATTAAATGATTATCCGATCTCGTCAAAAAAGTAATTACACAATTTATGGCTTATTACGACAAATATTATCAGACTATGATATTATTTCTAACAGATGTGACTAGCCTCAGCTACTATTTCATAAATGATTCAATAATTAATGTTTCGTATCGACGATGTATGGTGAGCTGGTCCGTGCTTGTGCTAATGATAACGCTAGTTTATTGGAGTGAAGCAATCGTATGCACACATAAAATGTCATCGTATCAAAGTAAATTCATACAATTGATAATATAAACTACTAACTGATATTTGTTTAAATTAATCATCAAAGAGATACAGCAGTTGTATTTGCTTATGAATTTTCAGAATTCGTTCTAAAAATGTAGAACATGGAAAAAAAGGCCTCGGTGCCATGACGCTGTTGTTCAGCCCGTGAAAAAATATTTTAAATACCTCGTGGTACTAAGAAAAACGATGAGATGACGGTTTTTTCATTTATTTCTCGTTGACGTGGAAAGTCTATTAAAGACGCCTGTTCCAAGCATTTTTTTGGGTCACTTATTCAAGTTTTACTATATAAAAATACAGTGTCATCAAACGATTCCAGCTTTAGATATTCGAATGTCGTGATTTGCATTTTTCAACATAGAAACGTGACTGATCGATTTATACCGAAGCAAAGCTCCGGCATTGACAAAGAAAACCATCTACAGAATATTCGAAGCTATGCTGACTTTTATCGATACAAATATACGAGCGTCGAGTCCGTTCAGCGACATTATCATTTATCACGTCCCCTGCTTTATTAAATATTATTTAGTAGCATACAAAAGAGTAATATATTTTTCAAATGTCTATCTTAAGTTCTAATAAAACTTATATGGTACTTCTGTAGTCATCATACAAATGAAGACGTTTTGAATCGTTAATTTAATATGATCATAGTTTTATTGCAATTTTTTTTTAAAGCGGTCATTAAAAAAAAACGGTCGCACTCAAATTAAAAAAAAAGTAAAAAAAAAATAAACTTGAGGTCCGGTTTGAAAAACAAGAACCTGATTCTTCAGCTGCTCAAAACAAACAGACAAAAATGCTCAAAAATTTATCGAAAAACTTAAAACTTCCTAGCAACGAAATAAAAACAAAATATTTGAGAACAAATTTCAAACACCCACGCCACCAAGACGAACACCCCGAAAACCCCCCCATCGCACGGCCCCCTAACTTTCGAACCACCTCCGCCCATCCCAACTACCATTAGCAATCAACCAATCGCTCGTCGCTCGCACATCCCCAAGACTCGGACAGCTAATTACCGGGCACCCGACTCTCTTACGAGAAAAGACAGCGCCCACAGGGCCCAGGTCGCGTCGCTCGGCATCGCGAACGGGTGTTCAAAAACTCGCGCCGGATCATAACCGAACACCATACGTATAGTCACGACCCATCAACCTCTACCCACGACACGCCGCCTAATCGAACACC
>JAPYYV010006725.1:0-43876 GCA_030522625.1 Copidosoma aretas | reverse complement strand
GAAATTTTAACAGTAGATCAAAAATAGTTTAAGGAATACATGTTTACAATCTCAAGAAATTTCGTCGTCTCGTCATTTCATCAACTACTACCTTAAAAATGACTGAATTCGAGTTTTAGATAAAAAATGGTTTTTGTTCTTTGTTTCAAAAAGTATAACTCGGAACAAAAAGTTGCAAATAAAAAAAAGATGCTGATTTTTATTCACTACACGCTGGTAAAAACAAAATTAATATAGGGAGTTTAAAAATTCCACACCTAGTTTATTGTTTCATACTGGGATAAAAATTACCCTTAAAGTACAGTAAAAATTCAAGTGATTGTCGCAGCGTCACATTTTTACCGTTGCTTTCACGGTAAAAATTCCAGTAATCTTTTTCTCCGTGCACATCCACGGTAATATGTACACGACTTCGGTAATACTAGCATACCGTTTTTATTTATTTTAATAATACTACATTGCAGTTTAAGTTGTGAAAAATTTTTGTAAATATTCTTCAAAAGTTTATGAAGGACTAGAAAAAAATATTAGTTAGAATATGTCATTACTAGATATTATACAGTGCTTTTAAGTGCGATTTTTCAGAACACGCCACGGTGATAGGTACACTTACCCCTACATGATTTATTTTACAAACATTGTTGTTCACTTTATGTTAATAACTTGGTTATGAATGAAAACGACAAAAAATTATCAAGAAGTTTTGTGCTGATTACTCGACAGTAGTTTCCAAGTAATTTAAATTATAACATAAAAAAACTCTAAATTGTCAGTAACTTCACATTTCATTGGTCAACAGACTCACCCAGTGCTCCAAGTACTCCAGAAGCTACATACATTACAAATGAGAGTGTAACACTCGAATGGGAAAAACCGAATTTCGATGGACATTCGCCAATCACGGGATACACTTTGGAGTATCGCGAAAAAGAAACTGCAAGGTATGTTTTTTCTTATTTACAACATTGTTGAACCTAGGGCGCAAAGTACAAAATGCACGTCCGAAGGTCGGGGGTTTTTGTATGTTTGTGCCCGAGGTGCGAACGGTGTTTTTGTTGCCGAGGGCGCAAAACGCCAGTTGCACTTTGCACCCTAGGTAAGAAAATAGTATTGTTTATTACCTCCCGTAGTGCGCATACGATTTTTCGTGCCCCAGTTTTAGTGGCTGGGAAGTGAACATTCCCGTCCACGCAGCTAGCATGAAAAATTAACTTCATGATTTTCAATACATTTTCAGTTGGACCAAGGTATTAGAAAAAATAACAGAAACCAAATACACGATGAACGGCTTAAAGACCAACTCGGAATATGTATTCCGAACGAGGGCCGTTAACGCTGTCGGACCAGGCGATCTTTCACCTAACTCGAGTACCATCAAAATTTCGCAGCAAAGTGAAGAATTTATGGACATACCTGGGGCTCCAAGAGGTCCACTAGAGGTCTCAGGCATGACCAAAACATCATTTACAATCAAGTGGACATCACCTGAAAGCGATGGAGGATCACCCATTGTAGAGTACATCATCGAAATGAAAGAAACATCGAATAGTGCATGGCATAAGGTACGACCCAAAATTCGTAGTAACTGAATATACATTTTTAAAATGCATTCTTATTATTTTTACAGTTGGGGATAACTAAGGGTGATACCACACACATCGCTGTATCGGATTTGAAGACTGATCATTCATATGATTTCCGAATAACTGCGAAAAATAAGATAGGTGAAGGTTCGCCGTACGTACCCGAAGAACCTATTGTAGCAGGTAAACGACTGAGTAAGTATCGTGGAAGCGGAAAAATGATCATTTTACCAGTATCATTTGCATTAAGAAAGATGCTTGTGCTCGCGCAAATACGCCTGCAACTCAGCTGGCAAGCTCGCATATTCACATAATGAAAAAAATACTACAGGTATTTTCTGTTGGAAAACCATAATTAAGTGAAAATATCAAATTTATGGAAAATAGGAATGTTAACAAATAGTTTTAAAAAATTTGACCATGGTTTATTGTAATCTCCACAGTATAAATATTTATTTTAAAACGTACGTACTCTTTACTGTACTACACAGACCGAGGTGCCATTAAGGGGGCTCCAGCAGGAGGAGTTAAGAGGTCGTAGGTAGTTTAATTGATGGATAAGAACCCGTTGATTCCAGCGGTGTCTTTATTTACCCCTCTAACCGTGGAAAATATCGAGATATTTTCTCTCAAAGTTCGCACATTATACACAACCTCCTATGGAGCAACATGAAAACATCGTAATTTTCTAACCATAATCGAGGAGTTACATATCAAGACACGGACTTTTTTGAAAAAAAAAACCTCAGCGTTCAGATGGTAGCTCGCAAAATATCGGTATCCCTGGAAAAATTCGAGATATTCCGTGAAGTATGGATCGTATCATTTTTTTACCATACAGCTATACATATATGTGATGGTGCAGATGATGCTCGCATCATGTATATGTATATACAGCAGTAAGCAGCAGTGATACCAACAAACTCAATTATTTTCGGGTTGGTATCACTTCGCGCAGGAGCCCCCTTAACGCGCTCTACCGGTCATTTTATAGCTTATAGCTGACATAATGCATAAAAAATAATATATGAATTGTACTGCTCACGTAAGTTTTATATTCTATAATGAATTGTATGCTTATACAAAAGAAAATTTGTTTAAATAATTGTTAGTTGAATAAAATAATTTACTTTATTCAGATTTCAATGACAAATAAGGTCACTCTGATAATTTCAATCTGGATGTTTGATCACATAATGCTGATAATTCAATACTTTCTTATTTCAATTTATTAAGAATTTATTAAGAACCACGGCTTATTTTACCGAGATAGTCAAAACTTTGTGAAACATCGGAATAAAAATTGACAGTAACCTTCGAGTTTTTTTTGTTCTAAGTCAATTATTACCGAAATTTATATATTTACTGCAAAGAGCACACTAATTATTACACTTAAGGTGGCTGATGCATATTAATATAAATAATTATTTAAAACTAGAAAAAATTGTTGATTATAGTTCAAGCACTGCACTTTTTATTTCTTTTTCGAAACTGGCAGGTCAACCATTGTATTTTGGAGAAAAAAAATGTTGAATAATTCACACATTAACATTGTTTCTTATGTAAAGTTCTTTATGAGTCCTTATTACTTGTTTACAATTAATTATAATTGAACAAGCAAATTTTTATTTCATGGTATTTTGCATGAAGAATGGATTCCCAACAAAAAATAAAGGGTAAACCATCAAAATTTTAAGAAACTTTAATTATAATACTAAATTTTAAGCGTATGACGAATATTGGGTTACTAGAGCACTCAAAAATAAATTTATTTTTACTTCCTTATAATATTACAATTATTGACGTCACTACCAATAATTTTTTATTATTTTTACTATTTATCAAGTTGATGTATCCAGTTTTACTTAGCGTTACCACCAGGGCTCTTCGCTTGTTACGGCCCTTAAGTGAAAATCTCTTTTCCTCGTTTATTTTTCAGTATTAAGTTCATACTTCAATTAATCTCTTCAATTTAAATTAAACTATAAAAAAGGATTTTTTTTCATTATTCCATTATTGCAATTTATTGCTATTCGGTTCTTTTTAATTTTTTTTTCCTTTCCAGGTAAAATTAAAAGAGTTAGCAAAATTTTTGAAAATTTGTTTGAATACTGTTCCTTATGTATTTATAGTCCCCAATTTCCACTTAAACAATAAATTATATTTACTCGCCTTGTACGTAGTGTATACGACTGAAGAAGGAAGAATTTTCTGTTGTGGCACAGTAAAAAGTAGTAACATTATTTTGAGACCAAATTTACTTACATCAGAAGTTTACTGTAAAATACAGTATCAAGTGTTACTAAAATAATCAATTAAATTGTTTATGACGTACATTATTACCTAAATATGTATCATCCGCAGCGCTTGTGAAAATTTTGTAACTCTTCTACTTATGCACTTTTATTTCATGCAAAAACTATTATTAATAAAAAAAAAATGCTTGAACTAACTATTATCACTTGCTTATTAACTGCAATTCATCATCTGCTTACACGCTGCTAAGAAATAACAAAAATTTCGGAGAAGACAATATACGCTTTGCTTGGAACTTTTCCCGGCACGAGAGTTCTTACTTGTAAAAGTAAGTTGAAATATTACCATTTGAATCACTTAAATCACACAATCATTTAAAAAAAATTTTTTAATCTAAATGATTGTACTAAATATTATTACGATCTAGCACCACCGTCACCACCTGTTAATGTGCAAGTAAAAAATATCACCAGCAGAAGTGTGACACTTGAATGGTCACCTCCTGTAAGCGATGGAGGAACTGAAATAACAGGTAAATTCAAACAATTTTTTCATTGATATATTTGAATATTTTTTTTCACAATTAAGAGAAAATTTGTTCATATGCCTATGTAAATTTATTACTGAAATACATTAATTTTTGGCCATAAGGATACATCGTTGAAAAGAAGCCATTAATTGGCAAAGGATCAAGATGGACCAAAATTGTTACTTTGGATGGCACGACTACTAATTATCTTATAGAGAATTTGAAGGAAAGCGAATTCTTGTTCCGAGTTTTTGCTGAAAACAGCTTAGGTCTGAGCCTACCAACATCAAGCGAGCCTGTTCTACTCAAATTGCATGCCAGTAAGCTACTTGTATTATTTATCTCAAACAGTACCTCGATATAAAATTTTTTAGCTAATTAAACATTGAGATGTAACGTTGAAGAAAACAATTTCGGTTATATTTCATCCAGCAGGTAAATTATAAAAAAATATTGAACATGTATTTTTCTTTTAAAAAAAAAGTATACTAGGATAAAGTACATAAAAGTTCATAAGTGTGGGTTCAATGACGTCATAGTGCGATTTTCGATGGGTATAAAAGAAGTATTTATTCAAATTGTATGTTTAGTAAATTGTGTGAGTTAACTTATTCATGAAAATGTGATTATAAAAATTTAATTGAATTGAATATTGCTAAGAATTAAAGAAATGTTTTTCTTAGAACAAGAAATAATTTTTTAATCTTACTATGTATATATATTTAAAAAAATTAACATTTAAAAAATATTCTATAAATAACGTTTTGCTTATTAAATACAAAAAACCGCTGCCAATAAATTAGCACAAAGCTTCCTCAACAACATCCTTCTGCAATTATTTAACTAAAAAAAAAATAAAATAAAACATTAGAATGATTTAAAATGTAAAAAAAAGCTATTTTCCTACTTTGGGCACTTTTGCAACCTTGGTACGCCCTCGGTAGGAAAAATAGGATTCGCCCCCCATGTGCATCCGCCAGGGCGTTCCCAACAGTCCCTCGCCCCGGAGAGATGCACATTTGTGACGAAAACTACTATTTCATGCTCTATGATGTAGAATTATTTCGTTAAATAATATTATAATCTTTACCCGAATAGGACAAAACATATTGTTACAATTTTTTTGAATTAAAAACAATTGAACAAATAAATGTAACTTATTATTAAAATCGATGTATGACATAACTATCTTGTAGTTGAAATATTATTGAATTATTTAAAGCTATTTAATTATCTATAGAATATAACTATTGATGAAATTGAAATAAATTTTTCCACTCCAAATAGAGGAAAAACCGTTTTTTTAGCATTAAAAATTGTTATAACAACCTTGATAGGGTCTAAAACGTCAAATATTTTTGTGAACCTACATAAGGATATAAAAGAAACATTTTAAGCCCTAGATCATGAAAATCATTTAGAGGGTTTCTGAGATGTAACTGATACAGAAAAAAAATTGTATATTTTCTTCAATAAAAAAAAAGACATAACGTAAAAAAAAATTTTTTAATTGAAAATGAAGCTGTTTTTATATTTTATGAGATACAACTATTATATCAATCGATTTAAAATTTTTTTACCCTAAAAGTAGCAAGAAACCGCTTTTTGGACATAGAAAATCGTTATAACAACCTTAATAAGGCATGATACTTGAATTTTTTTTTAATTATTACAAGGATATACAAACAAATATTTTAAGCGTTGAATCATCCAAATCACTCGAAGGGTTTTTAAGATATGAGTGGTTTTCCACAAAAATCTCAGTATTTCTTTAATAAAAAATAAACAATTATCAAGATGATTCAAAATGGAAAATAGAGCTATTTTGAAGCTCTATCAGATGTTACTATTTAGAAATTCAAATTTGATTATTTTTCACCCTTATAGACGTAAAAAACCTGTTTTTTGACCATAAAAATCGTTTTAAGAACCTTAATAAGGTATAAAACTTAAATTTTTTTTTCGAGCCACCATAAGGATAAGAAAACAAAAATTTTAAGCCCAGAATCATTGAAATCTACCGTTGAGTTCCTAAGATATGACTGATTACACACACACGCACACACACACAGACTTTTTATAAAAATGGTATTCTTTACTCTAGACATTATACAAGACATTTCTAACGTATTTCCACAAAACTTTTTTTTACCGATACAAAGCTACCTCTATGAGGAAGTAAAATTTTTTTTATTGAATCAACATCATTTCAGTATGTTTAATGGCAAAGTATTTCGTCTAGCTTAAAGATTGAAAAGCTATGTGTAAGTATTTAAAACTCAATTTAATATTGTTCTACCCCAATTCAAGTTATCTTTCAATTAAGTACGCATACTAAATAATTATATCCTCAGAATTCTTTTTCAGTGTGGGACCTACAATTTTTGTATTTATATAATTAGTGATTCATACGTTTATAAATTAATTTATTTACTTATACATCTATTCATTTTTCTCACAGATGTACCATCACCACCAACAGCGCCCTTGGAAATCCGACAAATAGCCGGCAACACGATATCGATCGGCTGGGGCAGACCCGAGTTCGATGGGGGTGCGCCTCTGGATGCTTACAAGATCGCCATCAGGGACACCAAGAAGACCATGTGGATGGAAGTTGGCCGCGTGAAAGCCGACGTGCAAAGACTGACTATCCGTGATCTGCAAGAGAACCATGAGTACCTGTTCAGAATCTACGCAAAGAACGAGGTTGGCTTCAGCGAGCCCCTCGAGTCTGATGAACCTGTTAAGATTCTGCCGGCAACAGGTAGGCAGAGCTGTTTGAAAATCCGACTTTTGTCTCTTTAAATTATTCACGGGAGGACCCACTCTCCAAAGATACGATTTCTGAAAAGATTTCTAAAGACTTTGAAAGTCTCTAAAAGTCTTTGATAGTCTTTCAAAGTCTTATTCAGACGTCGCAGTGCGCAGTTCCTCAAAATTTTTAACAGTTGTCCAAAATTCCATCATTGAAATTTATTTATTGTGATTACTAATTAGACAAATTATTTTTCACAGAACTATCAGTTATTGAGCCAATTGCGGACGAGCCAGACCACGGAGAAATTACCCTAAGCTTTAGCACAGAGAATACAAGCTCTTGGCTACGCGAGCACAACATGGACGCGGACATCCGCTCGTACGCCAGGGCAAGGCTGTTGCGCAGGGACGAGTACTTCTTCCGTATATGGCACTACGCGAAAAAACTGTTTGAGTAAACGAGAAAAAAAAAAAAAAATTTCGCAATGAAAACGTAAGCATTTCCAAAAGTACAGCGAGTTTCACACGACTCGCTTACTGCACCCTTATTTCTTTTCATTAAATTTGTATGTATATGTGTATTTTTTTCGATTGCAACGTTCCTGTATAGTTCTTATCGAAAAGTAAAAAAAAAAAAGGGGGAATAATATCAAAGAGAAGACAGCTGGCTGAACTGCGCGTCGAACTTTCAGTCAATGAATGAGTTTTGTAATAAAAATATTAAAACTATGCTAAAAAAAAACTATTTTAAAACTCGAACAGACGTTTGAGTCTCATGAAAAAAATGTCGTGCTTTATGCATGAATTTAATTATAGCAAGCGGAGTCACTGAGGCTAAAAATACGACTACAGCGATATCAGGAGATTGAGATGTCTAGTCAATACAACTATCTACACTACATGCCAAAATGTAATATTTTCTCATTGAGCTGTAGTTTAGACAAACCGATAGAGAAGATAGCACCGATACCCCGTATTAATTGCTAAAGATACTTGGTTCATATTTTTTTTCTAGAAATATTCAAGTTAATGAATACATTGTAAAAGGCGAGTATAAAGCCGTCCCCTATCCTTACATCCAAACTTCATTTCTTCACATAATTTCACACCAAAAAAATAACTCGTTAGAGTAAATATTTTTCGAGCATTGAGATACATGCAAACGAGTTTAAAAATTGTGATAAACGAATCGTTCACTCGTTAAGCAAAGTTTGTTATGACTTTTGTATAAAAAAAATGACAATATAAGATTATGAAATTCCTCTAACAAACTTTGCAAACGTGTTTTATTTATGTATATTGAACACACCCTATGATATAATAAATATTTATCAATCGTTACGATGGTAACTGATTAACGACTATATTGACGTTACTTTTAAATGACTAATATAACCATCAGTTTAATTTTAAATCGTGAATAAGCAAAAAATCGAGACGCTGATGATATACGTATACAAATAATATGAATAACGACAATGATTTCTTTTACAGTCACTGAGATATGTATTTAACATAAACAATGTGAATAATTTATTTTTCTGTAATTCATACAAAGGGAGACATGACACGCGATGTTGGTACCTGGAGACGTATAATATAGGTGCAATCAACATCATAGCATTTACCAATGCCGCGTCGCATACTCTCTGAAAGCGATTTTAAATACGATGTAACGACTTAGCATATGAATAAGCAATTAAATTGTTACGTAATAATTGAAATGATTTTTTTAATTAATTTACCATATACTTTATCATCCTTTCCTGGATACAGTTTTTGAATTATCGAAAAGTTTTGTACTTTAAAAATTAATTTATAAGTTCTAAAATTACTTTTTTTAATATCAGTAACATGAACGCGAAGGTGACGGTAAGTCTGGTACAAGAAGATACTCTCTCAGTTAAATCTACACTACACATGTGGTTAGCTGCTGAGCTATGCATCGTCGTACTGTAAACACAGGTGCACTAAGCGGCGCAAGTGTGTTGTGTCGATAAAACGGTGAGCTAACTATCAAGTTACGAAGTAGTTTAAAGAAAAAGATAAATTTATGACATTTTTAATTCTCATTCAGTCAATCTGTCTTCATATTGCAATTAGATCTTGTAATTTTTTTCAAAAAAAAGATTTGTGCAAAAATATTTCTCTTCTTACAAATAACCAACTTTTTCCTATCTCGGGCACTTTTGCAACCATGGTACAACCTCGGTAAGAAGAACAGCAGTCGCCACTCATGTGCATCCGACCAGGGGGGTTCCAACGATCCCTCGGGCGTTGCTTCACAAGCGCCCTCGGGCCCAGGGACCACCCTGGGGAGATGCACATTTGAGACGAAAAATACTATTTTTTATGACAAACTTATAGACTTTTGATAAGTTTATTAAAATCAAATATCTGGAATTCAAATCCAAAATATTTTTTGAATCGAAGTTTTTACGAGAAATGACCTACATACAGAACAAATATCTAAGTCAGTTGCTATCAATGAGCTTACTTTCAATTTTTAAAAAATTATTTTTGCTATTTTTCGGGTGAAAAGATTCTAATTTGATTAAAAAAAAATTTTTAATTCTATATTATCAAGCATACACGTACTTTCCATTTAATTTGAATAGTTCTAACAAGTTATTTCGTATTCTTATTTATCAACGAAGTACTACGATTTTTTTGAAAAATCGGTCATATCTAAGGAACCATTGGAACAACTTTAAGTATTCACGGCTAGAAATATTCGTCTTATCATTCTTATAGCAGCCTGAAAATGAAGATGTAGTTTTGTTACCTTATTAAGGCTTTACAACGATTTTTTCAATTTTTACAAAACGATTTTCTGTTTCGTTTTTTATTTTACATATTGGTGAATAGTCAACATTTAGCAATGTGAAGCAGAAAGTCACCGATTTTTGGATTCTGATTTGATTTTTCACTAATGAGTGGTGTAGCTGAGTAGCTCCATAGAACTACCCAAGAAGATAGCATAATTTTAACTGAAAGCCAAAGAATCAGTGTCGACAACTGCACCTTATTATTCATATATAATACATATATTTATTCTTTAATTTTCAAAAAAAACTTTGTCTTAATATCTTTTTTTTTTTTTAACTCACAAGTTTTCTTTAGATTAAACATCTGATGATTAAAAGTTAGGATTTCATATTGAAATAATTGGAGGATCATTACCAAAACGACAAATATTTTTCAAAAAAAAAAAGCAGAAGAATATAATTTAAGGAAGCTTTGTGCCAATTTATTGGCAGTGGTTTTTTTTATCGAAATAAAAAAAGTATTTTCAATCAGCATGGATAAAAACTGATGAAATTAATTTTGTAATTACAACGGTAAGATCATACGCCTCTATTGAGGTAGGCAACAAAAACTTATTCCAGAAATTCAAGAGGATCTTGACTCGAGAGTCGTTGCACGTGTGCACCAGAGAACAAATAGCCTGCGGCTTCGGAGGTCCTAATACAAAAACGTAATGTCCGATTACAGGGGACGATGGATCTTGTGCTCACGTCACTTAATTTTAAACGTCTGCACGCAAGTATATCTAGTTTGGGTGGTAAACTGTTTACGCGACACTCTTGTACACAAGCCACTTAGAAGATAGTAGCCAAGCCTCCTCTTGAGCCACCGCTGCTGTCGATTTAGGGAGGAACCAGGAGTTTTTCGTTGGTAAACAAACATGTCTAGTACGTACCTTTTTTACTAATTTGTGTTTTCTAAACAGTAATCAATCAAATTTTTTTTTTTAATTTTATATTAAACAGTATTGTATGACGAATCAATTTTTTCTAAATACAGAAAATATGTTTAATTTTATAATATAAAAAATAAATCTTGTTTTTTTTTCTATTCTAATAATTTATTATGGAATTACGTAATATGAATAACTTAAACTAGTCTACCACTATTCTCATTCTAGAATATAATAAGTTATAGGCCTTATCTTTCTGTAAGGAAAAATTTAAAAAATCAAATTATTTGACACTCAGATCAAACAGAAAAATAAAATAAAACCGTTTAATATATTGAATCAGCATAAATAAACATAATTTTTACAGTGACTTTAATACTTTACAGGAACCACATACTGAACGTTTACAATTTTTAGTGAATTTGAGCATATGTATCGAGAATATTTTATGTTTGTGTGCCAAAAATGTTTAAAACATACAGAGAATCGAATATCGGCACACGTGGGTGGACTATTTTCCCCGACTTTTTCGGAACCTTTGCGTAATTTATTTATAATTAGTATGCTCTTACCGCAGCCATTGGCTCGAAAGTTAGATCTATGGGTTGATATTTCCTATTTGCAACTATACACAATTTAGGGTGTCCGTTATTTACCGATTACAACTTTTTGGTCATCTAATTACCCCCTGGAATCTCTTCGTTGTATCCCAAAGCCTGAAAATCCATAGCCTGAAAAGCAAAAAATTTTAGAGTTAACACGTGCCATCGGACACATCTTGTTTTCCCATTTAAATGGCATGGGATTTTAAAATTACAACCTTGTATGATTTTTTCCACCACTTTAAGTATTTTTCCTGGATTTTTAAACCATACCATTGAATTACGTATCACTTGAACTTGATGAATCTATTTTTTCCAACTCAAAAAGAGCAAGTTGAAAAAATTTGATTTTTTGAGAGGCTTTGAAGGCCAAAATCGAATTTTTTCAACCTAAAAAAGTACCTAAAGTTTAATCAAGAACTCCAAGGTTCCTTAGAAACCATTTTAAAGCTGCTGCCAATAAATTAGTAAAAAGCTTCCTCAACAGCATTCTTCTGCCTTGATTTAGTATAAAAAAATATATTAGAATGATTTAAAATGTGAAAAGAAACTATTTTTATGCTTTATAAAGTGGAAATATCTTGAAAATACGATTATAATTTTTTTAAATGAATAGTACAAAAAACGTTTTTTCAAATTATTTTAATTCAAAAACAATTTGACCAATTGTAAGAGCATATTACTGGAATCGATACACGTAATATAAAGATCTTGTAGCTAAAATATTATTGAATTATATAAAGCTGTTTAATAATCTATAAGATATAACTATTTATGAAATCAAATAAATATTATTTCACTCCAAACACAGCAAAAACCGTTTTTTAACATACTATAAAAACAAAAAAATTGTAGTTTTTCTTTAATAAAACAAAAAAATTGTAGTTTTTCTTTAATAAAACAAAATTGACATATGTTAGACAGATAATTTAAAATAAAAAAGAAAGATATTTTAATACTCGATGAGATACATTTATTGAGAACATCGAATTTAAATTTGGTTACCACAAAAAAAAGTAAAAAACCAATTTTTGGGCATCAACCTTAATAAGGAAGAAACTTGAACTGCTATGAAGACATAAAATATAAAACCAGACATTTTAAACCCTGGATCATTAAAATCGGTTTTAAGGTTTCTGAGATATGACTGATAACATACACACACACACACACACACACACACACACACACACACACACACACGGACTTTTTCTAACAATGGTATTTTTTCACTTTAGACACTATGGAAGACATTTCTAACGTTTTCCCACGAAAAAACTTGTTTTTTCCTTCAGGTGGAAGCAAAAATCAATTGCCAAAAATTGAAAGAATGAGAACAATTTTTTAATTTGGACCATTTTTTCCAGCCAAATATAATATCATTGTATAATTCATTGAAATCTTATAGAAAAAAGAAAGTGATAGACTGGCGAAACTCTGGCAAAGTGAAAAATACGTACGCAGTTAGAAAAACAAGATATAAAATAAGCCGGTTAACGGCTCATTCGCACGGCCAATGGAGCCCACGTTTGTTCGCTGCAATCGAACGAGTCTCACGCAGATTCCGAAATAGCTCCAACTCTCGGATAAACAGATCTTATTTTCAGATCATCCGCGCTCTCCCTCTTCCTCTTCCCTTCGATTTCTACCTATAGAATTAGTAGTTTGTCTTCTGCGCGCGCGCTTTTCGCTCTCGCAGCTATTATTTTTCTGTTCGCGCATGCCGTAAAATTATCCCATTCACCTTAGCCAATCGGTCGATCATCATCTCTCTTGCCTCTCTCGTTTCCCTACTTGCGCAAAGCAACATTAACCAGACGCGTTAGCGGTCGCTGGATCCAGACTACGCCCGAAAATCCGGTGTGGGAAGAAATGACCTACTATAAAACCCCGCATTATTTTCAAGTGCTCTTGATGCACTGGAAAAAAGTTGGATGTACTGTCTTCTCAACTTTGCTGTGTACAGCGCCCCCACTGCTTGGTGCTCCTGCTCTCCCAAGTTGGGTGAACAGCTCAACTTGGGAGAGCGAGAGCACCAAGGGCTTGATTGAGCAGTCTATTGGTGCTGCTGCTCACCCACCTTGATGGGTGAACAGTTCACCCAAATTGGGAGAGCGAGAGCACCAAGCAGTTGGGGGCACCGTTCACAGTAAAGTTGGGAAGACGGTTAACCCAACTTTTTTCCAATATGTGATGTATTTTGATCGAACCCGATTATTTTTGTTTCATTTTGCAATCAAGTTTAACAGGGTGAATTCATAAATATTTGAAATCCAATATTTTGCAATTGCGCAACAGAACATTTGAGGACTAGCATTAATTGCATTCAAAAATTATGAGTCTTAACGCTTAAAAATATTGACGAGCTAAGCTTCGATCAAATATATCATATGCACATCGATGCTCGTAGATAACGGCAATTTTTGAAAATTTTTCATAAAAATTTTATTTCATTGATGAAATTTATCAAAACATTAATTGATTCGTATGTATAACAATCACCAATACGTTGCGTGCTTTGTATAGTGCCGTCTTTCAGACGCAAGAGGCTCTGTAACAGGATCAAAAAGATAGGAGACAAAAATTAAAGACACCAAAAAATTTTAGAGTTTTAAAAATAAAAATTTTTACTTTAAAAAGTTAAATAATACATCACTCATAATACTTTTTTCGTTAACGAAAATGTTATCTAATTGGCTTATGGCTCATCCCTTTTCATATTATGCTATAATTTTTCACGAAACTCTTTTTTAACCCTTTATCTTTATTAAGTTCATTCAGGGTAATGCTTAAAATGAGAAAAATAAAAAAAAAATTTTATCGATGCTTGGTAACGGGGACCTGCAGCTTTTTTGATGAACGGATTCATCTTAGAATATTTTCAACTTTGATGATAAAAAATCGTAGAGGTTACCGATCCCTCTCAGATTCCACTTTTATTAAAAGTCAATAGAAAAACATATCTCTATTAAGATTCGATAATCGTTTTATGGTAAATATTTTCTATAGTTGATTTCGATGAATTGACCATCTATTTCTTGGGAAAAAATTTTGTAAAAAATGTCTTAAAAATCAGCTTAATTAATCAAATATACTTAGTACGTATCGATGGATCTCAATTGACTATGCCATCTTTGAGCACAAATCATCAAATACTCTCTTGGATGCACCTTGTTATCTTTAACAATATTGCACGATAAATCGAGCAAGTATTTGTAACTGCGGCATAGAAATTTCTAATTATTTACGAAATATATTGTATCATCACAGACAAATAAATAATAAATTGTCGATCAATTACATCGTTCTATGAGCTCAATTCACCAAATCAAATAGTTTTTAACAAAAAAATCAGCTCAGGAAGGCTCTAAGACATACGGAACATCCTGTCAAAACTCCAACGCACCTGCAAGCTCACTGCAAGCTCACTGCAAGCTGACAAAAATGTTTTGCCTCGTGTTTTGCACCCCACAGCTTTCATGCGTCAATAATTTTCATTCAAATTTTTTCAATCAAATAAATCTGACTTAATACTTAAAGAAAGCCAAAAAAGAAGCACAACCCCCCCGCCAAGAAAAAAAAAAAAAAAAAAAACCCACCGTCCCTCAATCGGCGAACCTAGCGGACATCAGCACCATCGGCGCGCAAGCGCGGGGGTGGCTCGGAATTACGGGCCACTCGTGTAAACAGCTGGAAAGCTCGAGCTTGCCGGCGGCGCGGCGGTGTCGGCACGTCTGATGACGCTGCCGCGGCCTGGGTGGGCTGGGCTGGCTCACGTGCTGTCCAGAAGCTCGTGGAGGTACGAAGATCCGTACCGACTGACTGACTGACTGACTGACGCTTGTACGTCTGTACATTTTTTCTTGCCTCCATGCTCCTGCTCAACTCTTTCTGTTTCAGTCTTGCGGAGAGTCGTTCTCTCGGTCGGTGTAGTGGCCCTAGTGTTTTGATACACTTTTTCAGGGGCTCGAGCGTTTAGCGAAGGGTTGGTGACGTTTGACGGGTGCGGTACAGATTCCGGAGTTCGTTGACAGCGTCGTTTTTTCTGTTATTCCGACTAATTATTACGGCAATTTCATGTTGATTATTCGCTTTTTTTGTTACCAACCAAATATTTATTATTATAAAAAATCACTATTTCCTGAACGATTGCTACACTTTTCAACGCTTTGGATAAGAAAAAAAAATAGCTTAATTAAAAAATTTAATTTGACTGTTCGATTTATTTGTATTTCGATTAATAATCAGTAATCTAAATTAATAGTCAACTTAATTTCTCATCTTTTCACGAGATGTAAGATAGTCAATCAAATTGTCACGATCATTTAAAATAATTAAAAATTTATAAAGCTGCATTTTGTTTAACTAAGCTCACTCTGCAGACTGATGTGATTTTCATTCTCCAGTTATAATTTTCAAAAGTTACATATACATACTTGTTGACATTCGCTTTTCGTCGAATATACACAAACCTTCAAAACTTTTACAATTCCGAGAAATATGTAACTAAATTCATAGGTACCGAAAGCATATATTCGTGTTGTTTATGAATAAATTGACGAGTGAGCGTAAATACGACTATATTTATTCTGTCTGTCACACATATATCATCGTGGTTTTCTGCACAAAATGCTATTGGTACATAAATTTTTTTTTACGATATATAATTGAAAAAAAAAAAAAAAATTATCCTAAAAAATTAAAATTATTTTGGCTTTCCACACATTAAAAATACACATTTACTCATCCAAATCATCAAAAAACTTTGATTAAGTGTTTTAATAGTGTTTTCAATTGTGTACCATAAACTGCATAATTACCGAAAACTATTCGAGGTTATTTTGTATGTAAACGTGTTCATTAAAATTAAGTTGCAGTTGATTTATTGAAATCGTAGATGAATTTAAAACGTCACTGCAGAAAACGCTCTGATTTTCAATTTTCGAGAAAAAAGGCTAACACGTACAGAAAAGTGTTATATTCTAAGTCATATTTTAAAAAAGAAAAAAATTAACATGTTCATAGAAACAAACGTCAAACGAGAATTAAATTTTAGTTGTGATTGTTTCATTGAAAAATTGAATATTTTCGAACATTATTTTGATACGTAACCTATGCGTTCCAGGACCACGTGTGATTTTCACCATCCACGCCCCTAAACAAACTATGAAGAAAAACACATCGAGCTACAACATAACCCCTCGAAAGCTCGCGTTTTACAGCCTTCTCGAATATCCAGCGGCTCCTTTCGTTGGCGCACGTGTGTCCTGCGTAGGCCGTTAATGGGCCGGCAATTAAAAATCGGCGTATCAAAACTGGAGGGAAAAAACTGGGGATGAAAGGAAAAGGGAAAAACCGATCCACGCTCTCGATCTGCGGTTTTCCGCTCGCATGGCCGGCGGCGAACACGTGATGCCGTAGAGCCACGTCGGGTGGTCTGTCGTCTGCGTGGACCCCGTTTTTATTATAAAAAAACTGAAGCTCGACGCGCGGGGCCGTAAAAGTTCCGTGTCTGTACGGGCAGTTGAGCTTCGATGCATCATCTCTTGTGTGTTTGCGTAGCTGGTGAGTGTGCGTAGCTGGGAGATGATGGAGGGTGGTTTGGGATTAATAGTGTCGCTCGTGTTGATCGTAGTGCCGTTGTTGATAAAAATTATTCGCGATAAGTGGGAGATGGAGGTTTATTGAAAAATAATTCTAACTGGGAAAATGTTTCGACACAAAAAGCATACGAATTAACGTTGTAAAAATCTATTAATTAATTACAAAATGACGTTTAGTGATATTACAAGGGGTTTGTAACAGTTGAGCACTGGATCCGATATTTCGTTATTCAGAATTATTTAAACACTGTTTTGGAATGAAAAACCTTCTCGACGATTGCACAAAAACCTTTCCGTTTAATTCCAGGAATTTAATCAAATAATAAAAAGTCAATAATCGTGTCTCGAAGAACAAAAATATCTCTCGGCTTGGCTGTCATGAGTAGATACTCAGTAAAGTCATCTAAAATCATACACGCATCAATGACATTTATTTTTAAGTGTACGTGACTAAGTGTCGAGTGTCAATCGACGATTGCACGATGCGCGTACCAATTTTTTCTCACGGGAAATGTTTCCATCGGCTGATACTGAAATTGAACTAATATTTATCTAATTATTGGATGATATCAAAGTCAAGCTGCCAAAAAAATGTAAATGTTACTTTTTATACTATTTATCATAGTTATACACATGAAACTATTTCAACAAAGCTGCATTAATCTAATCATAAATATTCTAGTTTTAAATCAACAAGTTATCAAGAATAATGTTACCAAAACGTATTTATTGTTACATTAAAGATCATCGCACACTAAGGTGGTTGGATTTGTAAATGGAACAATACATTGAACAGCAAACATTCTCAAATAGATGTAACAAGAGGATCAAACTTTTCCACACAGTTACGGAAACTCAAACATGAGAGTTTTGTATATTTTTTCAAGGTGTATTTTTTTTCTATCATTGTAGTTCCATTATGTGCGAGACAACAACAAGATCTTCATTTTTTTTATTCTGCTCGTGTTCATAGAGACGCTTTTTTGCAGCCGTTTTTGTCCCACCCCTAGATTTTGCTGGACAGGAACGGCATTCAAAGCGAAACATAACATTTGTTTGTTCAAATTAGATGATTTGGTCTTTGTCTAAGATAATTACGTTGTTTAGCTTATTCCTAATAAAATGGTATGATTAAGCAGTAAATTTGTGCAATGTTTTTGGATAGTATGTAAAAACAGAAGGGTTGTACGACACAGAAATATACATTGTATTACTTACATCATTATATTAAATAGTTTTTATACTGTTGAGTTGACGAAGTCTAGTTTTGATATGATCATTCACAAACAGTAGTGTATAGTCGTTTTCATAAACGATTCTCTTTACTTTTGCAATGTTTTTGCAATGGAAAGATTTATCTCATAAAATAATATCCCGATCTATAAAACTGAATACAGTATTTATTTTAAATGATGATGAGTGATATGAATAGAAATTTATTAGCCTGTAAGAGGCAGTGGGCTTAACAAACCAATCGGTGACAATCTTACAGTTCTCTTACATGGTTGTTGCATCTAAAAAGTTTATGGAGCTGTTAACTGTAATTCGCATGTAAAATTGTTTGCACACACGCATGTACATTAACCATTTTTTCTCATTTGCTAGGCTTAAGAAATTATTTTTTGATATTTTACCAGTAACTTTGTACTCTTTGAGTTTTATAAGTGGTCGGATCTTACATTTTATAAAAAAATGACATGTTGATAACAATATCGTACAGAAACGCTCTGGCGGTAGACACCCAGAGTAGTGCCAATGTTTCATACTTTTTGCTCTCATTCGTTCTTATGAATTTTACAACAAATTGACCATGTACTATTGGTGGTCTTTCCCCAAATTTAAAGTAGTCCTGCGATTTCAACAAAATGTCCAACAAAGACTTTCATCAGAACTTAGTGTCTCACTTGAACGGGCCCAAGGATCACCCTGGAGAGATGCACATTGGTGACGAAAACTACTATTCTATTGAAAAAATGGTTGTATTAACTTTGATTCAGAATTAACTGTAAGCCCTTGTAATTTATTGCTATTCAAGTATAAAAAATAACATCCACGTGCTACATTAAAAATCACCTAAAGCGTGCAAACCGTAAAACACGAGAGCCTATCAGACCGATGAAACGATTCCTCACTCTCCCCGTGGTCTACCTGGAATCATAGCCTCGTTCTTAACATTTTCCAAACTTAAACATTCCGACGTCTCACAATCATACAAACGCCATACAGTCCAACCCCAACTGATCACAAAAACATATCTTCAATCTAAATTGTTTCGCCCCAAACCCCCAAACCCTCTCACTCAATATTCAATCAATAAACGCAACAAGTAGATCCAAAGCCTCTCTTTCCCCCAAAGCGCATATCCCAGTCCATCCCGACCCGTACTCCTATCCACCGTCTCTCACCGCTCGCCCAACCGTCGGCTCCTCCAATCCCGTCGCCCCGGTCACGGACCTTCGCCCCGCCTCCTCAGCGACCCCAACCAATAGCCTACCACCGGCGCAGCCTCCACGCGCTCTCTCTTGCTCTCCCTCTGCCCCATTCCTCCTCCGCCGCTCGACCGCTCGGACTCCTCTTCTGTCCACATGCAGTCGCGCGCGAGTTACCGAGCACCGCGGCCAAACAGTTTATACCCCCGCTAATAAACAATCCTACCGCTCCGCGCGCGCTCTGATCAAGACTCTCCTCGAACCGGCTTCGGGATGACGAGCCGCTGACACCACCGTCCGACCATCATCATCATCGTCGCGAACAAACAAACAGCGGGTCACGTGCGCGCTGCCCCCGTTTCGACGCACGGTCCGCGAGATGCGATCTTCGGTTTAGGGGGGAGGGCCGGAAAAACAAAACCCACCGGCCTCCGAGATGACCAACGAGAGCGAGGCGGTGTCCTCGACCCAGCACCTGCACCAGCCGCACCTCTGCGCGCCCTCCCTGGCCGGCTACCCCATGACCAGCTGCGGCAGACCCGCATCCACCCTGAACCACAACAACACCATCGCCACCACTCCCAGCACGGACGGCCAAGAGGCCCCGAGCCGCAAACCCGGCGCCCGGCGCCAGGAGAAGCCGCCCTACTCGTACATCGCCCTGATAGCCATGGCGATCCAGTCGAGTCCCGGCAAGCGGCTCACCCTGTCCGAGATCTACGCGTACCTGCAGCAGCACTTCCCGTTCTTCCGGGGGCCCTATCAGGGCTGGAAGAACTCGGTGCGCCACAATCTCAGTCTGAACGAGTGCTTCGTCAAACTGCCCAAGGGCCTCGGCCGGCCCGGCAAGGGCCACTACTGGACGATCGAGCCGGCGAGCGAGTTCATGTTCGAGGAGGGTAGCTTCAGACGCCGGCCCCGGGGATTCAGGCGCAAGTGCCAGGCGGCCCTGAAGACCCAGTATCCGCAGTATCATCCGCATTTTCCGGCCGGCGGGGCGCAGGGGGCCGCCGGGGGTTACGAGAACTTTGCCGGGGCCGCGGAGTACGGGAGCGCCGGGTATCAGAACCATCATCATCATCATCCGCATCCACATTCACATCCACATCATCATCATCATCAGTATCAGAACGGCTATCCGGAGTACGCGGTCTACGGGCCGGTGGCGGATTG
Source organism: Copidosoma aretas (assembly GCA_030522625.1). Lineage (NCBI taxonomy): Eukaryota > Metazoa > Arthropoda > Insecta > Hymenoptera > Encyrtidae > Copidosoma > Copidosoma aretas. Next base: position 23,241 of record JAPYYV010006725.1, on the reverse strand, counting down.
GCCGACGGGGTACGCGGACGGGGCGGCGTACAAGGCGCCCATAGCCGAGGTCACGTACAAGACGACGGAGGTTACGTACAAGACGGGGGGTGAGTCGGCGTACAGGAACGGGGAGCTGTTCAAGAGCGAGCCCGGGTACAATCACCAGGGAAAGGTGCAGGAGCAGGGTGATGCGGGGGCGCAGCAGCAGCAGCAGCAGCAGCAGCATTTGCAGGAGGTCGAGGGGTACAAGTGCGGTGGGGTGCAGGATGGGTATTACGCGGGATATGGTGGGCAGACGGTGAACGCGGCCATACAGGCGATACAGGCCATGTCGCCCGGAGGAGGAGGAGGCAGTCAGGGAAACGCGACGCACGGGAGCTGTCATACGCCCGGGGCGGAGCAGGGTGAGTTTTTTTCTTTGTTCATCGGTGGTGGAGATTTGGGGGTTTTTTAGAGTGGGGAGTCGTGAGGTACGGGTTGTGACGTTTACGACCGATCATTACATTATAATGTTTCAAAAGGCCGGATCTTAATTTATTAAGATACTTACTGTCACGCGATTGAAGCTTTTTTTTTTTTTATTAATGGTGCGATTGATCAAAACTGATCAGGGTTCTAAAATATTATATTTCTCAATTATTTCGATTAACAATATACTTTAATTGTTGATGGAATGTTCTTCCAGTTAACAATTAAGTTTAATTGTTGATTGAAAGTTTTTTCAATAGAGAATTAAATTTAATTGTTAATTTAAAATTCATAAAATACGTCTTTTTTTCATTTATTTGCTTTGTTTTCGAAAGTTAAAAGACCAGTCTGTCTTTTAGAACGTTTCATAGAATTTTAAATCCTCTTTAAATAATTAAAAATCAAATATTATTTTTAATTGAATCTTATTTCAATTAAAAATTAAATTTAATTGTTGAATAAACTTATTACAATTAAGAATGGAATGTAATTGCTGATTGAATCTTTGTTCAATTAAAAATTAAATTTAATCGTCGATTTAATATTTTTTAAATCAAGAATTAAATGTAATTGTTAATTAAACTGTAATTCAATTACGATTAAAATCAATTATTTAGAACACTGAAACTGATGAAGGAGCTTCTTTGGCAGGTGTATTAGAATCAGTTGCAGCGAGTTGCAAAAAATTAAAATTGTTCAAGGAATAAAATGGATTTAAATTATTGCATGCTTCATTTGTTTGCCCTTTTAAAAAAATGAAGCTATGAGAATGTTATGCAATTGACGTTAACGTGATCTGAAGGTTTGCGTAGCATGCGTTTTCAAAAAGAATAATTTAAATAAGTTTTTACTTCTACTTCGTCCGACAACCTTTGAGTTGAACATTATTTGATTTGATACAACATGACAATTTCATTATGCAAAAAAATGCAGCACATATCCACGAATTGATAAAATGTTAATTGAGAGATTTTTTTATGAAATTCCGAAGTGTCAGTACTGGTATTTTTTATATGAGCACAATGAGATAAACTCTTGCTGATCTCAGAATCAAGTTGGATTGACATTCAAAAAATGAAGAAAAAAATTCTCCGAACTAGCGCTTTCTTTTCTGCAATTTTGAATAAACTCTTTTACTTTGCGATTATTAACTAGCGCTTTCTTCTACTAAGTTATACGTGTACGATGTTTGCAAGGATGGAAAAATATTAATAAAATAATGTTATTCATAATACATTAGTTACGTGATACAATTTTTCGAATCCATAAGAGAAAACAACAATACTAACGACAATAAACAGTATGCAAGAGGCACGTCTATCATAACTGATGGAGGATAATATCAAGTAAACAGTTCAGAATAATTTGAAATTAATTTAATCAAAAAGGTAATCATTTTTTAATGTTCAAATATGATTTGAAAAGAAAAATAATAAATTGAGCAATACGCAGACAACCGAGTTACTGACTGAAAATTTGAAAAATTAAGGCACAGAGTACGTGGGTGGTACAACTGGCGCCACAAAAAAACAAAAGACGCGTTGACATTCAAGCTTAACCGAGTAAAATACACCAAGACCTTTCACATTCCCTCTAGCTTTCAACGCTTATTAGGAAATTTTCTTACAGTTCTGAAATGCACACGGGAAAACAACATCTGGATATGACTGACGTGAGATGTGATAAAAAAAAATTATGGACGGTAACACGTGTGGTAATACGATGGTTAGTATTATATTTTCGAGTCGTAAACCTTTTTTCTCGAGCGCACGGACACCTAAGCAGAATATTAGAAGTGATTCAACCCTAGTTTCTTTTTCTTGGCTCGATTCGAGGATAAAAAATAAAAAATTATTTTTAACCGTGTATGAATTTTGCGACGAAAGAAATCATTGGAATAAAATAATAAGCAGGATTGCAGAAGCAATTATTGTAGCAATAAGCAGAAAACTATCATTTGAAACTTTTTTACCATGAACTATTGCACTTAACTTTTATAGTCGAATATTTTTTTCAATTCCTCACAATCACTCTGATAATAACGTGAAAAATATACAGTTTTTGTAACAATATTATCAATGTCAACATACAAACTAAAAAAAATTCCATATATCCCTCGATCTGTTTGTCATTGATATCCAATAGTTTTTCTTTTTAAAATATTTAAAAACCATGACACATTTCATATCAATGAAAACTTCATCAACGCATAAGTAAAAATATTTTCACTACTGATTAGTAAAAAAGCAACCCAAAAAAACAAGAGAGTTACACCGAACGGCAGACTCGACACCGTCGAAAGTATAACAGACCACACACGAGCAGAACTTTTAACTGCAATCATATCCTCGGACCCTTTCTTGCTCGCCTTTTTGTTATCTCAAGGCTCTTTCAATGACGCAGTGTGCCCAAAGATGCGGAAATGACTAACACTCGGGCGATAAGGCTAGGCCAAAAAAAAGGAACTCACTCGCGCCTCGTAGCCGTGTATTTTTTATTCATAAATTAAGCATAACATAGCGATTGCGGCAAGGGGAAAAAAAATTGGCTCGTGCAAAGATACATTTAGTGCAGTTGAGTCGACCGAAACTCGATCAGAACGGCAATAAAAACGATGGCGTACTGAGAAAAAAGCCGAAGGGTCCACTTGAGCTTAGGACGCACTTGAGACTCGACACAGTCGCACAGGCGGCTGCAATAATGATTTTTTAGTAAAACGATCGTAATCTTTACTGTATCCATTTGTTTTCTCATAATTTTATTATGTTGACTGTACAAAATCGTTATGGCCAGTGGTCATTCAAAATATATCACACACTGTAACATATAAAAAAAAAAAAATTATTATTTCAACAGAATTTGTAATTAACACGAAAAATATTTTTATAACTGTACTTTAACCTTTTAAAAACATTCAAAAACCACAAGTTTGGAACAATTTTTAAATTATGCCATAAAAATGTTTTTAAAAAAACTAAATCACTTTAAAAAAAATGTTGATTTAAATAAAAACTCTTAATAAGTTTTGTTAGAAACAAGTAATTTGTATACTTTACTTAAATTGATTATTAAATGTAACCAATTTTCGGACGTAATATTGTAAGTTAAATGCTGATTGTGTTCAAATAAATATTTAGCAATCTGGACAAAGTATAATTTGGCACGTTCAATTACACAAGTAAATAAATAACTGTTTAGGCAAGCGAATGATAATTATTAGATACAAGCAAAAATCACTACAAGTTATTGTGTTTTTATACCGTCTCCCTAAGCAAAAAGAAAGTACGCACTTTGCACTTTGAGAGAATCGCAATTTTTGTTGGTTTTTTCTGCACATATACAAAATATCAGAAAAATGTATTTGAAAGATTAGTTATTTTTTATGATTCTTATTAAGTCAGGGATTAATTTTCAGAGCTGCATAATTTGTCCTTGAAACAAATTATAACAATTTTTAATAATTAGTCTTTGAAAAATCGGATTTGCATTTTTTGCAAAATAGGCCACAATATATGCATGAACAAAAATGTTTTTACAAAATACATTTTAAGATTATTCAAAGCAAAGTGGAAAAACTGCAAGTTTTATCAATTCTGAAATGGCACATTAAAAACATTTTAAAACAGTTTTTGATCAACAACAGTTTGGAAAAAGTTTTTCTGAATTAATACTTGATTTGATTTATAAAAAATAGTTTGTAAAAAATTGAAATTTATGATTTTTTTTTTACACCGTTTATGCAACTGAAAAACAACTACATAAAATCAAAGAAAAAAAACACAACAAAACCCCCTCCAGACGAAAACTGAAAAAACAAGTAAAAAAAAAAAAAAAAAAAAAAAAAAAACTCTCAACCACAATTCAAGCCTAAAACCCCCACTCGTCTTCTTTGCAGGCATGAGGCTCCAGTGCTCGAGTGGGAGCAGCAGCAGCGCGAACGGCTTCGGCAGCGCGGTCAGCAGCTCGGGTGGCGGGATCGTCGACAGAAAACCGTACATCGGTCACACGGCGGGCGCCCTGGGGGCCCTGGGCTCGCTCGGCTCGCTGAGCCTGGGAAGCATCAGCGGCCTCGGGCTCGGGCCCACCGGCAGCGTCGCGGCCAGCAGTGCGGTGCAGACGCCGGCCGCGTCCGTGTACTATGATCAGATCAAGTACTCCATTTAGTGCAGGCGCTGAGGCGCCCGCCGTCGCCCGGCGTGTAGGCTACATGTGAAAAGCGACGCGGAGACGCCGGCGCGTGGCTCCGGTTGGAAACTGTCCTCCCGGGGGCTTTGTCGTCTCTCTGTCGTCCCGTTGTAGTGCCATTGATGGATGTGCATGCCTTACCCCCGATGTGCCCTGTGTTCTCGTGAGAAAAGACTATCGAGATGTCGTCGTCGTCGTCGTCGTCGTCGTCGCGATCACTCGTCGATTGGATCTGTCCCGGACGTATATACACGATGATTCACGCTTTTACTGCGTGATTTGTCGTGACTTGTTGTAATGATTTCTTGTAATCGACCGATGATTATTTATATATTTGATTCTTCGAATCTCAAAAAATTTCTACGGAATAGTACATTATTATTATTATTATTATTATTATTATTATTATTATTATTATCATCGGTAAATATGCAGAAGTGTGGCTCCACCAGTAACCAAACCCATTATACCAATATAGGGTGGAGCCGCACTTCTGCATATTTACCTTATCATCATTATAACTATTATTATTATTATTATTATTATTATGGATTTACAATTAGGGAATAAATTGTCTGGTGAATATTCAACCGATGCGATGGTATTACTTTTTGTAATAAATTCCTGCATCGTATCCAACGAAAAATTAATGATTTTTCCAGTCTTCCGTTTTACCGTAGATATTTCCTATGTTATATTATGGGGTGATTAATCATTAGACAGTAAGCTCTCAGCTTGTTGTAACTTTTTTAAAATTACTTGCAATTTTAATATTTAACCGCTGTAAGATAATGCTTAAAGAAATAATTATTTTTTATTCGATAATAGTGTAATATTGAGATGCTTAACAGCAACATTTACCAAAGATTAGTGACGCGAAATCAAAAAATGAAAAGCTTTCAAACACCCACCTCTTTACAAACGTGCGATAACAAATTGTAAAAATTTCATGTAACTTACATTAAGTTAATGCGTTGACTTGAATAGATATAAACAATCGTAGAGTATGCGAAGCGAGTCAGAGTTATTTTTGTTGCACTTTAATAATTCACAAAAATAGTAATAATATGAATAACCGTAACAATAGTATTTTTTTCAATTCAACATCGATATGACTTGACTTGTTTTAGTGTATACAAATTTCCCGTTATTAAAAATTAATTTTATAGAAAAATAAACACGTGAGCATAATTTACTACCCAATCTCCCAATATTTTCCTAATGTGTTTATCGTACTTGATAATTTTTCCAAACTGTTTGTCTCGTTATCAAACTTTAAAAACCGTTCTCATAGCTTTTCCAAGGCAAAGAATGAACACGAAGAAACATGCTGTCAGCAGATTTTGGAAGTGTGCTCTCCTTTTTCTCGAGCCGAGTCATAAAAGAACACGTGAATCCCACCTCAGACTTTCAAGACTTTATAGGTTTTTTTTTGTACCACTCATAAATTTTAACTGATGCGTTTGAAAATATGATTTTTTTTATTCAGTAATTTGATACTTGAAACGACTAAAAATAGTTAAATTGTACGATAATTTATGAAATAATTTTCAATAATTTATTAGAATATTTATAAAAGTATTTAATTACTATAAAACAAGGTGATGAAATGTAATAATTTAATAAATATTTTATTACAAAATACAACCATGCATAAATAATCTCTAAGCGAAATTCTCGATCGGATATCGAGGAAGTAGCTCGCAGGCGTCTCAAATAGTCTGATTATTTTTGTGGCCTAGAATCACCGATACACGTAACGATGTGCAAGCTGAGCCACTCAACGACTTCGATGACAGAAGAACTTCGCTGCATTGGGCCGTCGGAGGCGGTCGATTAGAATTACCAGCAACGCTTGACAAACAAGCGTTGTTTAATAAAAACTTTTTTTTGCCAGTCTAGAATGAATGATAACTGACATTGTTATAATTTGCATTAATAAAAAGCTGAACAGGAATTCTTCTTCAGGGATTATTTTTATTATAATATTTTACAAGACTTTAAGATTTTAATACTTTTGGAAATATTACAATTATAAATTATTAAACAATAAACTGTGGTTTTAAGTGTGTAAAGGTGTATCCCAGAATTCAGGGGTTGTCCGAAAAAATCAATCATTATGATTTTAACGCGTGTTATTGATATAATAGCGAGATTAATCATTGAATTTCGAATTAATAATTGATTGATGTAAAATTTAAATACAAAATAATTAACGTACAAAAAACTCGTGATAAAAATTAAATAAATAAAGGCTGGTTTTTTTCGTCCACAAAACGTATTTGTATTAATAAGCACAAATCTATTTATAAAATTATTGAATTTTTTATTACAAAAAGAGTCTAATAAAAATAGTGTATTGGTGGATAAATTTTAAAAATTCGAAAAAAATCAACAATTAACCTCATACATGTAAAAATTACATGTACAAAAATCACAAGAAATAAATTTTGTTTTTCAAGGAATATCCATATTAATTTTTAAATATTTTTAATATGAATACATATTATTTATAACAGATTTTGCCAATTCTTAAATTGTAGGATACGACTACTTTACTAAAGTATACATTTAAAGCAATTTGTTAGAATTAATATTTTTGATAAAGTACATAGCAGTAGTGCTTGTACACATTTCAGAAAAAAACTAAATCAATGAATTATTTTCTATTTCACCAGCTCCAAAAAGTCGAATAATTTTTTTCTTCCACAAAAAACAAAAAAAGATTGTGATGGATGAAAAAATTCAGTGTCAAGATTTATTTGCTCTATAATATTTGTGTACTAATTATTTTCATTTAAAATTGTTTGAATTGGTCAATCGGGTAAATAAATAATTATAAATAAGTATAATTAGTCATCAAATACTTATTAACTTTGCTGTGATACAATTTGCAAATACATAGAAATTTAAATAACCTACTTGGATCTACAGGGTGGTTACAAAGTTTAGTGATACAAAATATTCTTCGTATGATTATTTAATTCTCTTTGAGTGTTAATTTGCATGAAAGGATGTGCAAATTTGTTAACTTAATTTGTTTTTAAATCCTAATGTAATTTATCTGTTCTGATCGACAATCAGTCATCAAGCCTTCAAAATTTAGCTACATGTAAAACACATGAGAGGTATTATGAAAAATTAGTGAAAGATAAAAAGAGTAAGAGACGGTGCACTGCAGGAAAAAGAGAGCGAGAGAAGAGTAACGGAGAGGAGAGCCTCGAAGCACAGAACGCAACTCGCCTTGCGATGAAGGAAGGGGGTTAGCACTAGAATAATAAACTACGCATCCCTGAGCCGCGTGTGCGCTCGTGTAAGGAACTGCTCGTGTGGCAGCCGTAGTGCCGAAAGCCGCGGCTCTGCAACTCTTTACACGACGGCAGCGACGCAGGAAATTTCGAAATTCGAGGCTCGATTTGTTTGTTTGCCTGTGCCCGTGCTCTCCTTTTTTTTCCAACAGGCGCCCGGTGGCTTGTGTATAGGTGGTCCTGGAAATTCTTTGAAATTTTCGGGCAAGGCATAAAGCTATTTTCTCCGCGAGAAGCTTCCTTTCTCCTTTCTTTTCCCCCTTTCGTGTGTTCTTCGTCTTTATTTTAATTGCCCCCTTTGTTTATGTTCGCTTGTAAACGTTTAAACAATTAACTTGACGGTTGTCGGGATCAATGCCTAATGATATTTATAAACTGGAATTTTGAGTGTGATAACGCACACATTGTTTTGATAGCTGCTATACTCATAATGTAGATAAAATTTTTTAAAAGATGATGGTGATTTTTTTATTTTATTTGATGACTTATGGATATGTTTTATACAACGTCACATGGTTCAAAATAATGTGGATATTTTCATTGTAGTTAAAAAGAATTACGGGCGCACTACAAATATACAGACTTTTAGTGCTGTAAACATTTACAGTGAGGGATATTAAATACTTAAACTTTATACGAATGTTTATTTCTTCAGGTAGACAATTTATTTTCGTAATTCAACGGACAGCGAAACTGTTTGACAATACGGAATCTGACTGATGAGGTATAGACGCCCGCGCCGCTTAAACAAAGCGATGCGAACATTCCCGAGCAAATAAACATACAGGAGGAATGAATCTCTTAGCTCGTTATTGTTCACGTGCTATATTTGTTTTCTGATACAGACAAAATATACGTATGAAGTGGCAATATCAAAATTCAAAATATGAGTCCAAAATTTGCGAAAATTTTGTAATATTTTAATAAAATCAGAAAAATTGTGAGAAAAATTTTCATAAAATATCAATAAAACTACGAGTAAGTAAAAACAAATATTTTGTCGTAAAATAATTAATTTTTTGCACCACAAAACCACCTTGTTAATAAATTTAATTTGTGCTCACTACAAATCATAATATTTATATCATTACGAATATGTAAAAAAATACATTTAATCCAACACGTATCAATTTTTAGATACTCTAGTCCACATAGCAGTTCAATCAAAGGAGTGTGATGAACAAATGACATTCCGATCAAAGTACACTCTTTTGGCTCGATTCCTCCGCGATGATGATAAACAGAATATCTCATAGCTGTCTGCTTTTACGATACGCAAGATACGCTCGTATTAAGAAGACGCTTCATTATACTATTGTATATTATTTTCGCGGCAGGCGTGGTAAACCCTTTTCAGTCAAATATTTACAAAACACTCGTCTGCCTGTAACCATACCTACACTAAGATGCACGATGTCTCTCGATAAATTTTTGCGATGACGTAAGCGTATGAACGGTAAGATTCAGAAACTTTGCACGCCATCTGTGAGAACGTCGTCTAGTTATGCGTCAATCGCAATTGATGCTGGTCAATAAGTAAAGGATAAAATATTTTCTTCTCTGAAATATTGGCCTACCATAATAATTCGTTCAGGGCTCAAAAATAATTTTAATAATCTCCGCTGAAGATAGTTAGCATTAGAAAAAAATCCTTTTCGCAAGTGACATTAATGAAATTTTCTCAAACAATATTTTATAAACAAATACTTTAAGTTATTAAAACTTGACACAAAAATAAAAAAAGATACATCAACAAAAAAAGATATCTTATGATAGAAAAAATTGTTCACTATTTATTTAAAAATAGACATCTTTTTAACTCCCATGCATTTTCGACAACTCAGTTAAGCTTGCATGTAAAGATGCTATGGGTAAAAATTTCTTAAAATTGTATTTCAGGGCCGTTCATCCACGTGCCAACTACAAAGATAACTGGCATACAGAACGTATCCATAGTGATCTTAAGTGGCCCTTTGAGGAACCACCCCTAACGCTACTGAAGTATCGTCAGGACTGTTTTCTAGTCGCCTCCTTGTTTTGACAGCTCATTGAGGTCCTTATTTAACTGGTGGATACGAGTTACCACCACTAGACAAGATATTTACAAGATCAATTTTCAAACCATTTCATTTAATATCCGATGAATAGTTTTCATTAAAATAGAAGCCTCTAGCAAACACTATCAAAAAATATATTAGTATTTACACCACTCAATAATTAATTTCATTATTTATTAATCACTGCTTACTATTAGTATATTATAATTAAAAAGCAACACAAGTAACGTTCATTTCTTGGCACAAAGCTGCCTCATTCGCTGTTTTTTTTTTGTTTTTTTCAAATAACATGTCTTTTTAGTTGTACTCATTATTATTATTATTATTATTATTATTATTATTATTATTATTATTTGAGATTTCCTGCTCTATTATTTTTTATTCATGGAGAGAGCTTATATATTTTTCCTACCTCGGACACTTTTGCAACCATGGTACAACCTCGGTAGGAAAAACAGCGTTCGCCCCCCCATGTGCATCCGACCAGGGGGGTCCCAACGATCCCTCGGGCGTTGCTTCGCAAGCGCCCTCGGGCCCAGGGACCGCCCTGGAGAGATGCACATTTGTGACGAGAACTACTATTTGTGGCGAAAACTACTATTTCTGTCGAAAACTGTCTAGTGAAACCTGAGATATGGCAAATCATATGCATTCGCAATCATACGCCCACACATACCTACAACAATTTGTTTTTCCTACCGAGGGCAGAAAGTGCGGCAGAGCCTTTCTACCCTCGGGACGCATTTTCGGCCCTTCTAATCACTTTCGGTCCACGGGCAGGAAAATATTTTCGGCCCCGAGGGCCGAAAGTGATTAGCGGGCCGAAAATGCGCTCACGGGCAGAAAATTCCACTTTCTGCCCTCGGTACGAAAAATGTTGTTTTCACCTCGGGCATAAACATACAACAACCGCGCCCTTCGGGCGCGGTAGTCGTATTTTCTGCCCTAGGTAGGAAATGTACTATTTTTCTAGTAAATTTCATAATTTCTTGAATTCTGTAAAATATAATATTCTAAAACAAAGACAGAATAGAATAAAACTTTTAAGAAAATCGGTTATCAGTCATCGATAATATAATATTTTAAAAAACTAATAAATGATGATCAGCGGTGATGGAAATTCTATTACAAAAAGAAACTACATAAAAATCGTTTGAGGAAATCCTAAGATATGACAAATTATATACATTCGCACTTAGACTCCCGACACATGCCTACATCTATTTTTTTTTTTTTTTTTTTTTTTTTTTTTTTTTTTTTTTATATGCATAAATCTATTTTTTTTTTTTTTTTTTTTTCATTACTAAATAAACAATAATACGTTCTTTTATATGAAAATTTATCATTTTTTAGATTCTGCAACATAAGACATCCTCATACATATACAGATTTTGGAAAAATTATATGTTCAAGAAAAGTAATTTTTTTAAATCGATAAAATAATAATTTTTATGTCCACGATAAAAGGAATTCAAGTACCAAAAAAAGCCATATTTTATTAAAATCGGTCAAGGGAATCCTGAGATATGACAATTTATACATATTCGCACTCATACTCCCACGCATTCACCTACATCAATTTTTAATATTTCTATCTAAATACGGTTTTTTTATATGAAAATTCATTATCTTTCAGGCATTGCAACCTAAAATTGACTAAAACGAAAAACAAGACTCTAAAAAATTAAATTTTTCGAAAAAATCGATTTTTGAAAATCATTAAAATCGCAGAACGATAACCAATCGATAAAATTGAAATTGTTTGCTTCAGCGGTGATGGTAATTCAAATAAAAATAAAATAAGCCACGTTACCTTAAAATCTGTTGAGGAATCCTGAGATATGACTAATACATACATACATACATACATACATACATACATACATACATACATACATACATACATACATGTACACAGAGACACACGCGCGCGTGCGCGGAATTTTTACCAGAGTAATGTTCTTCTTGATAATAAATCAAACGAGATTTTTATCCTTAAGGGAGTTCTACACCAAACAGAATTAACATTGCAATCGAGCGAAAATTTTAGGTACGGATAAAAAATAGCCTAAAAATGATCCAGCTCAATTTTTAAGACACGAGGTTGCTTGAGAAGCGAGAAATAAATGTTTGTGTATTGACAAAATTTAACATGTAACCTTATGGGAAATCGCAGTTTTGCTGGCTTTGAATACGTATAACTAATTGATTAACATTGCAATTGAAACGAAAAAATTATTGACAATAAAGAAATTTCTAACGATTATTTATCAATTTTAAAAACGTAGCGAGGTTGTTTACCAAATAAAAAATAATTTTATAAGCTGACTGAAAACTACTAAAGGTTATGTTTTCACGTGGGCGTGAGAAGGACAGACGACACATCAAACAGTCGCATGCACAGCATATACACAGCACGTACTATAGCGAGGAATAGAACTCCCTTAAAAAATTCTAAGCCTAAACTGTACATATCAGTGAGATAAAGCGCATGACACCGTATCCAATCTAGGTTTTTCGAAGAAAATTTTGTTTCAGAAAACCTAGAAAAATTATTGGTTCTAATTGTTATTCTGATGGCCCTATTAATAAAACCATAGTCTATTAATTATGAGATACAATACTGAGAACTGACAATTACTAAAACTAAAAAAAAGTTTAAATTATGAAAGTCTTGTTTTTTTTTTGACAATGCACACTACTTACGTAGCACTGAATTTCATAATCCATCGTAACTACTATACTAAAATTACACAAAGTCAAAAAGAAAACCTACTAAAACGTATACTTAAAACATTATCAAATTTTAAATGATTACAAAATTTAAATAATGAACTCTAATTAAATGTGTAAAAAATAAGGAAGTCCATGTATAGTAATGGTAGTAGTTTGGTTGACGTTACCTCACAATGATATCGTTGCACAAATATACAAATTGACAAGGAAGAATATTTTTGCGGATTATTTGTATCATAACTGTCTAATTCGTTTTCAGGGACCCAGTTTTACTTTTTAACTACTAAATCAACGAATAAGATGCCTTTGTATGTTATTTTTTCTACATGTATTTCTGAATAATCAATATATTTTTAATATGTTTTATTAAATGTTTAGTGTACCTACAAGACATTTTAAGTTTTGTCAAAAAGTAGATGAGATAAGAAATAATGAGTTAAAAATGTTAGTATAGATATTTAATTTTTTTTAGTCAACCACTTTATTTGGAAGATTTTATTCAAATTTTAATAATTTCTAACTTAATAACTTGTAATATCACGAAAAAGAGCTAATAAAAATTTTTTTTTTATTTCTTGAAAAATAATATGATCAAAAAAAGAGGAAAAAACGATTTTTTTTTCGAAGTAGTAATAACGATTCAAAAAATAATATACATAAACTTGACTAAATGTTACTTATGTATCAGTTGAATTTTATTACTTTTGATGGATTTTGTACAACTTAAACATAAATAAAATTGAAAAAATAGTAATTCTGAAAATATGATGAATACAAATATTAATCATTGTTATCAACACTAATTTGTAGAACATTTCATAAAATTATAGAATTGTCAACCTAATAAAACATAAAACTGTAAGAACAAGCTAAAAAATGATCCAAAAATATAATAATATTGTGTAATTATAATTTATTTTACAAGACGCAAATTTTGAAAAATTGGCAAATAATAAAATTCAAAAAAATTTCCGTAATATTTTTGAAGCGATGCATGGTAAGTTCATTATTTGCCGATAAAGTAGAATTACTGAAGTCCTTACTAGCTGCTGACAATATCTTCGAAAGTCAGAAAATTCATAATAGATGGCAGAAGGTGATAGTTTTCTTAAAAATCATTTGTCTACTTAATAATTCTAAAGCAATATAAAGATTATACATAAATTGCTGTACCGTTTTTGATGCAGTAGTATAAATTAATGATGTTTAATCTTACACAGTATTGACGAAAAAAAAACTAAGAGAAAAATTACCTAAGAAACAAAGAAGGATCCAAAACTTTTTTGACGAATTTAAAAAAAAAATTGTAAAAAGGCATAAGTTTGGTGATAATACTGATAATTATCAAATATATGTTTGTTTGTTATCGATAGTAATATTATTACTTTATACTCAAAAAAAAAATTCTTTTGCAATCATCTCATTTTTGCTGATTCCATTATTGATTAAAAAATAAAAGTAGCTTTATTAAGATTCACAAAAACGTAAATATTATATTAAGAATGCATACAAAAAGAAATTAATAAATATTTGAATCTAAAATATTTAAAAAAAAATATATATATATATACATATAATCTGCATATAAAAAGTAACATAATGAACATCTGATGTTAAGTCAGATATAATTGTAGAAACCTAACTTATTATCAGTAGATTGTACAGAGTATTACCCAAGACAGATTCCTATTTTTTTCAAGTATAATTATGTTATCTAATACTTTAATCAAGTAACTAAATACCTTATTAATAAGTCTACGGGTTTAAACATATTTCATTTATTTAAATGTTACAGGTTCATTTAACTTGACCCATTTGTATGGATCTACGCGAGTTTAAGATACGTAAATTTATTTTATTCAACGATGTATTGATACGATAGTTATTATTTGATAGTATTTCTAATTAAAAAGACATCATCTCTAAAATCTGTCTCGTTTTATCTTCATTCAACGTAAACAAAAAGTAGAGTTGACGAGCCAACCTTACGTGCTGTATCTCAGACTAAATAAAAACATTGTTGGACCCCTTCGTGTATTTTCTGAATCAATATTGAAGTCCTTGCGTAGCCTTGAAGCAACAGGTAGTTCTACTTACTGATCTACTTTTTCTGGATATTTTAAAATATAAATTTGCAATGATGCTCTTTTTGTTTTTTTGGATAGCAACAATATGATAGTAAGGTTTTGAATAAATTAAATCAATAATGTTAGTTTTAGTCTATTATCGTCAACATGAACGGAAATGTTCTAAATTAAAATTTTATTATCTTACTAAATAAAGATTTACCAAATTTTTTTATTTTCCTGCTTCATGAGAAAGCGATGATCCGGCATGACTGCTGGTCGACATTCATTGACGAGAATGCAATTGAAAATAGAATCACACAGCAATAAAATTCAACTTTACGACTCGACTGCGACGATTAAGCCCTGCAGGTCCGAAGAAACAGATCTTGTTGCATCGGAAATATTCCAGGATCAGTCGAAGTCATCCAGCGTTTTAAAGCTGGAGTAGCTGACTCATAATTTTTTAAAGCAGGAATTAGTTATAAAATTTACTAGAAATTGTTATCACTGCTTTTAAAAACTAAAGTGGAAATGTTAAATTAAATTATATCCCCAATGATTATTACGTATCCTTAAACATCATCATCATTTATCATCATAACAACTTGCAGTTTTTTAATTCTGCAATCACAGCTGAGTATGAAGTCTCACAAACTTTAATCGTAAGCAAACGTTGATGAAAGAATGTCTGTGCAATCTTCAAACCATCTGATCTTATAAGTAACCTACAAATCAATCCCAAACACTAAACCGCAATTGCTACAATCCAACAAACACACCCCGAAAAATCAAAGTGCAAAAATCCCTTCCGGATCCCCGCGCACATCCGCCGGCAGCTCAAGTTCACGCCAAATCTCAAAGGCCCGGAAAACTTATCGGTTGTCGGTGGCGTCTCAGCGAGAAAAAAAATCCGCAAGAAAAACACCCACTTACGAAAAGAAATAAATAAACAAAGGACGGCAGAAACTCCCCGGGCTTTCGAACAAAGGGACGCTTTCCACATATTTCCCAGGGCACTGCTGCTGCTGCACATGCTTGCGCGTCCCTTCCTCCACCCGCACGCGTGCATGTGTCCGTCCGTCTTTTTGCCGCCGACCACAAAAAACACCCACTGAGAACAGGCCGCAGCGGACATCTTCGGCACCGGACTTGGCCAACATTTGTTTCGGCTTAAGGGATCCGACGGCCCACATTATATAGTATATCTAGGAGCTCGGACTGCGCATCCCTCCCCAGATCCTCTCTTCTTCTCCCTCTCGGGGCATCTGGAGGCTTTAGCCCGTGAAACAAAAGAAGCGATCTAAGCAAACGTGCACGAGCCGAATTCTGAAGGATGTGCCTGATGGACGCGCGCTTTTAAGGCGCTCGGATTATCAACGACTGTTTGATGATAAGAAGCCACTGGGTAATAATGACCGGTGAGGCTTATAGGTTATCCTGGCTTGCCGGCGGACTTGAAGCAAAAGTCGCGTTTGTGGGGGCCGGTAGAGCGTTTTGTCTCGGTCAACAAAGTGGAACGGGCTTCTGTGTGAATGTTGGATGGGAAAGTCTTTAAGGCAAAGCTTTGGGTGTTATAGTGCCAGCGTGGATTTGGCGGGGATGGGATTGTGGATGAGGAAGACGGTGAGATTTTTGGGCGAACAGTTATGAAGATGATTGCCCATTCATCGCGAATACCTGTGTTAGGTTTGCGGGGTAATAATTAAAGTGCACTGTTAATTGTCAATCATCTTTCTAAGTCCCAGCCACTAAAGATAAGTAATTTAGCAATTGAAATTATGTCATCGATAAATTAGTAGAACCATAGGTGTTGTTTAAACTCATCACTAACGCCATCAGTGCTGCTCTTTTTATTCTACATTAGTGGAATTAACTATTTCAGCATGTGAGAATTAGATCCAATCTTTCTAACAGTGAAAACTTACTTGTTCATCAGTTAAAATTATTTTTATCCTTATTGTCAATATTCAAACTTAAATTTTTTCTTATATTAGACCAATCGCAAACTCATTAGTACTACACTTTTTAGTCCACATAACGGTCATAACTATTACAGCGTTCCAGATTCGATGTAGATTATAAAACCAGATTTCCTCTGGTTCAGTTTTAGACAGATCAATTGCGATAAAGGAAACGAGTGATTTGTTTTCTTTTCACTAATAAAAATCTGTAAACACCGCATAAACAGGTATACTACTTTTGGCTCTAAAGTACTTATACCGGCATACAAACAATATGAGGAATGTCCAATCATAGAAGTTGGATGTTGGAGAGATGGTTTCGAAATCCTTTAGCAGCTGGGTTCAAGTCTCGATCGCTATCATACGTGTGACGTTTTTTTAATAGTTATTAGTTTACTTAAACATATATTGCATACAAAAATGTTCAATGCAACGTCCATCTGCAATACGTGCAAATTTACAATAAATGTAATGTATCTACCATCGGAAAAATCTATCACCTGCAAGAATCAATACCAGACACCCCCGCACGGCCGAAACCTGTACTAAACCTCATCCTCGCGTGCAGCTCCGCTCCCACTCTTGCGCTCACATTAACGAGAAAATTTAGCCCCTGCGCCTCCGATGGACGGATGGGTATTATTATACTTACGGTTATTTTCGGCGCTTTGTTGTCGCAAGCGACGGAAATAGTATCGTTAGTCAGTAGTCCCCAGGAAGTTTTGATGGCTTATTAGAGATAGTTTTCTCAAAAAACAAGCCGCCGCCAGCCACGACGGCCAAAATTTCAGGCGCCGAGGCCATAGAGAACCGATAACGAACGAGCCGCGGCGCGTATACCGTATTGTGTGCTCATTACCATAATCCCCCGCCGATAGACGGCTAGCCGGACGGACTAATACGCACAATGGCTCCTTGCTGCTGCGCAGTACGGTAGGCAAGGACCGGGTTATAAATCTCGTCAGGGCCCTAATGGCCTTTTCGATGGCGGCACGAGACGGGTTGAACGGCAATGCGTCGTTGCGAGATCTGAAGGCTCCTAGACTTGTGTGTCGGAGGGGCGGCTCGGCAACTTTGCGCCAAGGGTCGAGGTGTCATGATGAAACAAACAACTCCGTGGCACATTCCTAATGGTGTATTGTCTTGCTGTGGCGCTAGTTCGGAGACTGATTCTTTAGTATGCCTGTTGTTATAACTTCAAGAGACAGAAAGGGTTGAAAAGATGATTAAGGCATCTTGGTAACGAAACATTTACGATTACAATCTAATACAAATATGTCCATACGGTTCGGAGTTGGTATAGTAATTAGTAGATGAAATACAGTTTAACAACATTTCTTTTTCGACATAGAGCTTTCTCGAAAAAATAGTTTCTTGGCTGTTTATTGATGTAGAATTGACAATATGATTCTTATAGAATTGCAATGAGTGATGGAAAAAGATTTAAAGACTCTTTTCATATCGTGATTGGATTGATTTAGTTATTAGTAATACAAGTGCGTTATTTGAATTTTTTCACTATTACAAAATGGATTACAACAATAATATTAACCATTCGAGAAATAACGAAATCCATCCAATGGTAATTGTTTAACCAGAACCATTGATTGTATCTATGTTCTGTCATAGATGTAGTGCGACTTGCAAGTGTGTTAAATATTTGACAAAAGTACTTGACACTTTGCAACCTTCTCTAATAGATTTCGTTACTTAAAAATTGGTCATTTTAGTAGAGCTGGTAGAATTTACTATGGATCACAAATTTAATTGGGGCTAAAACGCTTATCAACACTATTGTTATGCAATTGAGAATGAATACGAATTTCATTTCCTTAAATTCATGCTATCAATTTCAAGTTGCACGTAATATGAGCATAGATACGCACTGTGATAATGTAATCATATCCTAAAGGCCGGCATTCCATCCCTGAATCCTTGAAATCCTCTAACGGTCCACCAAAAAGATAGAGCAACTCTTATCATCATTGCATGCGAACCTGAAAAAAATCAATAGTACACCAGAACGATTTCGCTAGCTGGGGTTGCCGAAAACCTTCTTTCACTGGCGGATGAAGAAATCGTGCGTGTCCACATACTGTACGTCAGGCGCTCGATAGAGACCTACACGCACCCACGTATCCCATGTATAATAGAAGATCAAAGTGCCTGCGACAACGGATATGCCAGGCCTCAGTCTGCCGAATCTCTCCTCCGCGCGCCCTCCGCCAAAGACTCGCGGACAGATAAACGCAAGCTGCCGTTTAGCGCGAAGCCGTCGCTAATTTTAATTGCCGCCTGATTTACGCCTCTCACGCGTTGAGCTCTATATCTCGGGGGGGGGCGGCCCGGGCGGGGGGGCGTCTTCTGCCGCCCGGGGGGCGGGGTGGGGGCGGGGTGGCGGGGGGGGGGGGGGGGGGGGGGGGGGGGGGGGGGGGAGCGCGATTTATGAGGAATACATTTTGAGAAGGCTACGGTTCGGGGAAAGTGTCGCGGGCGCGGTGTTCGGTGAGACTGCGGGTGTCGAAAATGACGGAATTCGGGAGTTTGTTGCGATTTTCATCAAGTTTTGATTGAAAAAGGTAAGCCAGTTGAGTGTGGTAGTTGAGCCCAAATTGCGGTTGAAGAATGTTTGACAAATTTTTCCGACACTAATATGATACATGATTATATAATATGTATTTGCGTATGGTTAAGTATGGATAAATTTGTCAAAAGGATCAAAAGTGAAAATATTTTTTTTACAAATTACTATTATAATGATTATACTAAGAATCCGAAACATTACTCGAATCAAGATGAAATTTGTTTTAGATCCAAACAATTAATAAATGTTGCTCCTTTTTCTAATTAATAAACAGTTCGAAATTTGTATGAAATTACGTTAAATGGCCATATGTTGCACACGGCACTAAAAAAGGTTTGACTCATCAAATTGAAACGTACTAATTATAGTTATTCTCTGGTATACTGATGTTTACATTACTCAGAAATTTTACAAAGAAAATTATTCTTTTTTAGGTGATAACAGCGCCATTATTTATATGCTAACAGACAGATGTCTGAATCTATTATAAGAATCAATTAAGTACAAATATGAAGACAATACTAACATATTTTTATCTGAAGCTTGTGTTACTGAAACAGAATGTTGTTATTGTTACAATATTTATTGAATAATTATAAGTATAACGATTTTGAATTTTTCTAAATCACAATTTAAAGACAACCCATTTGACAAAATTTGCCCAACATTTGCCGACCGCAGCGCGCAGGTTTGGTTTATATTTGCCACACTTATCTCACACATATGTGGAAGGTGTACAGCAAAGAAGATTTAACACCCAGTTTGTTAGTTTTGACTGCTAAGTAGTTGTCGCAACAATGTTTAACAAAAAGCCATTCATTCCGATTGTCAGCCGAGAAGAGTTGTCTGAAGAAACACGCGAAACGCTGTTCGAGAAAATAAACTAATATCTCTCGTACCGCACGAGAGTCTGATTAATGAAAGACACTGGCGCTGAATTTCCCACGGACTTGTCCTCCTCGTATCAATATCATCGCTCGAAAAAAACAGCTCTACAAATGAAACGAGACCGACATTCCGAGCCCCGTACGAGGAAAAACAGATTACTGCGTCCGCTTTTTTAGCCCGTCGATTTTCCATAGGATTTTCCCGGCGGAAAGAGGAAAAGAAGGCTATGCTGTTTGCTCGAGCGGCCGCCGCGATATTCGGTTTTCCTCCGGTGGCGCGCGCTCCGTCGCCCC
This sequence comes from Copidosoma aretas, assembly GCA_030522625.1. Taxonomy (NCBI): domain Eukaryota; kingdom Metazoa; phylum Arthropoda; class Insecta; order Hymenoptera; family Encyrtidae; genus Copidosoma; species Copidosoma aretas. Next base: position 2,710 of record JAPYYV010006725.1, on the reverse strand, counting down.
TCGCGGCTGTTTTCATACAAAACAGAGGCACCGATCTGTGGGCGATATTTCCTTCGACTTCGGCTGCGTGCGCTCGGCCGGCCGCGCTTTGCCTTGGTTTTCGTCCTCCACGAGCCGTTGGAAATTTTTCCTCCTCGCCGTCGCATCGTCGAGGAGTCGTCGCTGTTGGGAAAAATGAGTCATTCGAAAAGAAAAAAAGGTTTCACGGTATTGATTAGTTTCTATGGATTATTTTTAAATTCAAAGTTTTATTTTATTTGCTGAATACAATTTTTTCGTATTCACTATTTATTTATGTTACAACAATACTTGTGGCCCACAGCACCAGGACCATAGCCGATAAATTACTGGGCTCGCGCACAAGCTCCAGTATTGTATTATAAGCATTTCATCGCTCTCTAAATTTATATGGTTCAAATTTAGAGAGAACGGTTTGTAAATAATAAAATACAAAAAAAAGAAAATACAAAAAAACATAATGTATTATAATAGATAATAAAGTGTGTAATAAAATAATATAATACAATATAATAAACTTTAATATAATATAACATAATATAATACAATGATACATGATAAAATATAGTATGATATAGTACAATATATAAAGTAATAAAATACGATTTAATTTCATGAAATACATAATATCTTTCTTTACATAATTTTGTGATTTTTATTGAGCTATACCCCCCCCCCCTTCCCGACACCACCACTCCCCAGTCAGGCCCTACACCACCACAAAATAAGGTAAAATTCGTTATTTTCGTTCTTGATTTTTTTGAGCGATATATTTCTAGCCCCCCGCAACCCTTCAAAATTTTCAAAATTTTTGATGACTATCTCAAGGTTACCTGAAGGTCACGGTATAAAATCTCTTTGCCCCCCACGACCTCTACAGCCCCACAAATAAGGGAAAATGGCTTTGTTTTTGCCGTGGTTTCTGTTGGTGGTATGATTTTTTAGAAATAATTTTACACATTTTTTTTTATACGTTCGTAGAAATGTTATCACATGAAAAACATGGAAAAACAGATGAGAACTGTTATTACGGCCAATGAAAAATTATATCAGCAAAATTCGTGATTTTGTATTAAAAACCAGCGAAAACCATGCATACAACCACGTTTCCTTGGGAAAATGGTTTATTTCTTACTCACTCAATATGAATGAATGGCAAAACCCCCAGCCTCCCACTTTCTCCAAATAGAGTTATCACTTCCCAGAACGGACCCTGTGTTCTCCTTCTTATACCCTTTACGCCATACGTCAGCTTCCGAATGAAGGTCGCCCGAGCAAAAGTTCAAAGCGATCCTGGGATCAGATCATCAAAGCTCCTCATGGACAATTAGCCTGCGAGCAGCTTGCTTTTTTTCCAACCGCGTCCTCGTCTCCTTCTCACGCACGCACACCGAAGCAAAGCCAAAATTGGGCCAAGACGCGTGTTACGGAAGAAGCACAGCACGCTGCATGAAAAAAGAGTCGGACCAGACAGCGTGGCACCGGGAAGTGTCACCTCGCACCCCTCGACCCCCTCCCGGTCCTCTCTCGTGGAGTAATGAGGAAGTGGGCCCGCTGAGCGCTTGAAAAAACAGCCGCTAAACGTCGGATATGCGCGCACTGTATATGTATATCCTAGCTTACTAAATAGCGCACAGTACACTCGGGCGTGGAACAGTTCCCGTTGCGCGACTTCGTGCTGACTGAAAAAACAACATTGCCTTTTTCCTACAATTTGTTGAGTCTAGTAATCTCACGCGTTTTTATTTATGCTTTGGGGATACAGTTGTTTGACTCGTCTGGCATGTAATTTTATTAATGACGAGGAGACCAGTTATTGTAACGAAAATAAACGATCCTAATCCATATGAATGAGTTTGATGCGTCAAAGAGTTTTACCGTTCGTTTCTCAGCGAGTTAGTTTTCTGTTGTAATAACTGGAGGTTTCTGACTTCAGTCGGTATACGGTGATTTGAAGTAGAGCAGAATGTCACACGCATGACTCGTTTAAGGAGGTTTGGGAGAAAAATTGAAAATCTGGAATCTTGATAAAAAAAATATCTGTTATACTTAGTTTAGCACATTAAAAGACTACATGAATTTTTTCAAATTTTTTGCCAGGGAAAATTTCTAGAAAACAATTGTTGAAAACTGTCATTTTGACGCAGTCTCTTATGAAAGAACGAGATTAAGTTGCTTGTCTACTCGAATCAAGGTACAATGGAAATTTGCAAGAACAGAAAAAAGTTCCTACAGATACCTTAGGATACTAGCAAGATGTTCAATAAAAAAAATCAAGCCTTGCCAGGAATTTTTTTGAAATATGAACGATTACAGTTACAGTCACATCAGTTTGTAGGCTGCAAGAGGAGGCGCGCGGTAAAGGGGGCCTAGCTGCGCGGGCCGGGGGGACTCCCCGTTCCTCGCCCCTCTGAGCGAAACTCCCAAACCTCCTTAATACTGTGAGAGCGAGAGAAAGAAAGAATTGGGGTTGTGGCATTGGGGACAGGTAAATTTTGTATCAAAAAAAAAAAAAAAAAATATGTGTAGTTCAAAGAAAACTTGATAAAAAAGAATTTGAAAATATTCATAATTTTATAAAAAAAAAACAAAATTTTTGCCTTCTAACCTCAAAATAGCACCTTCGCTGCTTGATTTTAGGTTCTCAGGCAAAAAAATAGTATACGTGACTCGTTCGAAAAGGCTTCTTTAC